>CAXHUQ010000877.1:0-37500 GCA_964020085.1 Micromussa lordhowensis | reverse complement strand
TATGAAAATGAGTTTAATTTGTATGTAAGTGAAATCTCATTTTCATGTAAAAGGTTGGACACCAAGACTCGTTTTGAGAAAGAGGCTTTAGGTTATTTGAAAATGACCTATCACACGTCTAGCTGCTGACAATTTCAATTTAGACAAGTTCCCAGTAGTCGTGATTCTTTTAAGGTAATTCCTCTGAAATAAAAGTGACAATAGATTTTCGTTCAAACTTTGTCCACTGAGTACTTATCATACGAGAACTTCAATTTTGAAATAAAAAAGGGGGTGCCCATGCTCATTAAGGAACACCGAGGCATTGAAAATGCCCCATTTTAGGATTATTTAGTGCTTACTAGAAGAACGCATTCCTAGTAATAATTGTAAATTTTTGTGACCGAGACTTTTGAGAACGTGCATTAAACTACAGTCAATACATTGTATCGGACAAAAATAAACATTTTAGGTTTGAATTAGACAGAAAGCTGAATCCTTGATTAAAATTTGAACCAAATTTCTTGACATGGTTACCAATCGGCAAATAGAAAAGATCACAGTTTATGCGCCATTTTCCTTATTTATTCAGTTTTCAGCAATAGAAGTCAGATGAGTCTTTTCTCACGCAAAGCTTATGATCAGTTGATTACAGTGACTAGAAAAAAAGGTGGAGTGCCCATGCTCGTTGGTAAGCTATAGCCATTTTTCAGCAGACAGAGCTCAATATCAAGACAAATCCTCTGCTATGTTTTCAATGTGCGCGTGCACGAGCGCTTGCTAATGATTATGCGCAGTAAGGATGCGTAATGCAAAACAGGGGAATGACCTTAATCCGATTAGTAAAAATTCGCCGAGAATTAAAAGATGATGGACGCAGATGAAGCTGGCAATAAATTAGCACAGCCTTCCTTTGATTGGATGCGGGCCGATATATCGTGACCATTCAATAAATTAAGTCAAGAAACTGGTATATGAAAAATGACTATACATATAAACAAGTGTTTAGAGGGTCTTACATCTAACGAAACTAAAACTTCAGAAAGATTAGTAATTTCTTATTTTGGAAAATGATGACGTCACATGAAAACCGGGAGGACCTAGAACGAGTGCTTTAATTGGCCAGACACGGCCTGCAGTAAATTTACTCTTTACTTGTTGTTACATGTATATGTGGTGTTTTCACATGGCATAAAGCGTAGGCAAGCACAATTGCAAGAGTGCACTAAATTTTGATCCTTGTGCTGGCTCTTGGTTGTGCGTTTGATTGCGCCGAGGCCGTTGTCAGGGTGTCATGAAAATTGTATTTATTTAGGCGTAATCTTATTCATTAACTAGCTGCTTAATTACACCCCATGGGATCAGCTTTTTTAGAATTATATTTATTCTGTAGCACCTGTTCTGTCTTATATTTTTGCAATTCTCATCTGAGTCTTTACCCAATTAGTCTTTACCCAGGGAACGAGAGGAAAATTGTTGATGTCAATTAGCAAAAGAGATCTAACCCAGTTTATTAAACAACCCAGGCATACGAAGAAACAAAACAAACAAACGAAAAAACAGTATCAAAACGAAGAAAAATCTCGATCGTTGGATTTCAAGGACAGACTGTTTATCAACAGGGTGTTTTATTCAAGGGGTGATTCACAAGAAAATTGTGCGTCGTGTAATCAATACTTGTATCGATACTTGTATCATGATGATCAAAATGGGGAAGAGTAAGCTGAACGCAGGGATATCTTATGTATCGATTAGTTGAAGCGTAGCCCCATACAGTATGTCTGATTTGGTAACCCATCAGGCGAGCTAAACAAGACTGTCGAGTTTTCTTAAAAGAAAAAGGACTGGTAAAAGCTATACGGCCGATAAAATGTCTATAAAGCCGTCGGCAAAAATATATATATTCTCAATTGCGCCTTAACGTGAATTATAACCACTTTTCCCCCCGCAGTGGAGGTGAACCTGAGGGGACATGGGAGGAAATAATTGGGGAATCAGTTAGTATATACCAAAGCATTGGAATTCCATAAAACTTGACTCATAAGACAGCAGAAAGTCTACTATAAAATTAGCCGTCATTTTTTATGGACTGGAACAGGAGATTGACGAGCACCGTTAATTTAAAAGGTGAGAATAATCCAATTTAGATCAAAGCGGACCCCCGTGCACCGTTTTCCTTTGCGTGACCTGTTGCGTGATGATACAGTCGACTCCCGATAACTCGAACCTTCAAGGGAAATCGAAAAAGGTTCGAGTTATCGGGAGTTCGAGTTATCGGGAGTTGAGAACAAATGACCATAAAGTAAGTGGAAAACCGTGACCACATGCACCCGGGCACGTGCACTTTTATTCTTACAACGTAGTACATTTTTAATACTGTAAATCTAATTATAATTGGTTGTAATAGAATACGTAATCAGATATTTCTTGACACATATGTATTGTGCAAGCAGAACGTAACGTAACAATAAAAAAAACAATGCAAAACATCGGGGGAAAACCAGTACCCAGAAAACTACGTACCCTAAACGGAGTGACCTCTAGAATACTTGGCTGCTTAAAAATAAATTCAATGTTTTGTTCTACAGTACTATATTTTTTGACTTGTCACGTCTTGACAAACGCGGTTCGAGTTATCGAGAGTGAAATTATATAGAAAATGACCTGAAGGGAAATGGAAATTACTTCGAGTTAGCGGGAGGTTCGAGTTATCGAGGGTTCGAGTTACCGAGGGTAAAATTACAGTAAATGTATGAACGAAATCCACGGGAAATCGATTTTGGTTCGAGTTAGCGCGAGGTTCGAGTTAGCGAGGGTTCGAGTTATCGGGAGTCGACTGTATGTGATAGGTGTCGAATTTCATTGAGCCTAACTCCACTCTGTCTGTCACATGACATCCACGAGTGTCACATCCACAATGGCTGGCGTTGTGAAGTTCTTTCTCTTCTTCTTCTTTGCTCTTGTTTGTGCAGTACGTTGTTCGGAATCTCGATCTTTTGTCATCGACTACGAAAACGACTGTTTCCTGAAGGATGGAGAGCCATTTCGTTACATTTCCGGGAGCCTTCATTACTTTCGAGTTCCTCGTTTTTACTGGAAAGACAGACTTATGAAGATGAAAGCAGGAGGTTTGAACGCTGTGCAGACTTACATTGCTTGGAATATCCACGAACCAGTTCAGGGGCAATACAACTTTGAGGGAGATGCAGATATCGTGAGTTTTATCGAACTCGCCAACAGTCTTGGGCTTCTGGTGATTGTCCGAGCAGGTCCTTACATTTGTGCCGAGTGGGAGTTTGGCGGCTACCCACCGTGGTTGGTGAAGAACACCTCGATTGTTTTAAGATCCTTGGACAATCATCAGTACACGACCTATGTGCAATCATGGATGGCCGTGCTTCTTCCCAAACTCCAACCTCTGCTCTACGCTAATGGAGGACCAATTATATCAGTTCAAGTTGAGAATGAGTATGGCTCTTATTTCGCCTGTGATCATGATTACCTCAGATTTCTCGAGCAGTTGTTCCGCCAGTATCTTGGCAACAACATCATTCTCTTTACAGTAGACGGTGATTCTGAGGCTGAATTAACGTGTGGGACTATCCCGTCACTTTATGCCACTGTAGACTTCGGAGCAAGCACAGACCCAGAGAAGGCATTTGCACTTATGCGAAAATTCTCCCCCCATGGACCCCTGGTCAATACCGAGTTTTACCCAGGATGGTTGGACCGCTGGAGTGTACCTCATCAAACGCGGCCTGCATTAATGGTAGCTGGTACTCTGGACAAGATCCTTTCCATGAATGCCTCTGTCAACTTTTACATGTATGAGGGTGGCACTAACTTTGGTTTTATGAATGGTGCAGGTTACAACAAATCTGCACACTTTTTAATACCAAGCATTACTAGTTATGACTACGATGCCCCTTTGACAGAAGCTGGTGATACCACAACAAAATTTCGCATTCTGCAAGAGACAATTGCCAAGCATGAGATGTTGCCAGTTATGCCAGTCCCTGCTAACACAACAAAGTTTGCCTATGGTAAAGTTCAAATGTCCCGAATAACAACCTTTCTTGAGGCTCTGCCAAAGCTGTCTGATCCAATTGGTCCTGTGAATGCGACTTTTCCTTTAACAATGGAACAGATTGGACAGAACTTTGGCTTCATCGTCTATAGAACAAAGATTCCCGATTCTTTTTACCAGTCTGGGGCCATCTTTAGCATCAGTGGTTTATTACGTGATAGGGCAATTATCTATGTTGGCCAAGTTCGTCAAGCTGCAATGTTTGGTTATCCAGGAAGCCAAACGGTACCTCTTGACATCGGAGACTTTCTACAGCTAGATATTTTGGTGGAGAATATGGGACGACTGAATGGAGGGACTGCTGATGCTAAAGGAATCCTCGGCAATGTCACCTTAAATGGAACTGTACTGCTGGACTGGCAGATATTTCCTACTAACTTAGGAAATCTGTTTGCAGAAGATTCTTCCTTTGTACCTCACTCTGATGAACGTAAGATGGAATTATCTAATATGGATGACAGCTTTGCTCCATCCTTTTTCCATGGAGAATTTCTGGTAAATTCTTCATCTGACACATTTCTTCAAGTGCCAGGATGGAGTAAAGGGCAAGCATTTGTCAATGGCTTTAACTTGGGTCGTTACTGGCCTGTAGTTGGCCCACAGATCACCTTGTTTGTCCCAGCAAATGTGCTGTCCATCAGCCAGAATCCTGCTAGTGTGGTGTTACTTGAACTGGATAGTGCACCCTGTGAATTTCCTGAAAACTGCTATGTTGAGTTTGTGTCAAGCCCTTCCATCAATGGGCCTGTACATCCTATTGATAGAAATCAGATTGAAGGTTGAACCAGCTAGAGGTGACAAAAATGAAGGAAAGGGCAAGATCACCAGCCAAGCTGCTTTGTTCTTCCCTGTACGTACTGAACACGAGCAGAATGATGCATGAAAATGACATAAATTATTACTTATACAGATTACTAGATTAAAACCTATCCCCTCATAAAGATCATCAGGAAAGATGTAGTGCATACTTCCTGCTGTGAGATTGATTGCTGGGAAGCAAGGAAATTTGTATTCAACAAACCTTGTCCAAGACTAGACCACGTTAAATTCAAGTTCACCCTGATTCCCTGTATAGATACCTCCCATGTAGGACATTTGGCATTGTTTCAGAGAATCTGAACAAAATTCCATTCAAGAAAACATTTCTAATGATTTGTCTGCATTTTCAGTAGTACAAAATTGAATGCAGGCTGTAGTAGAATTCAAGTAAGTTTAAAATAGATTGTGTGCATTGTGTATTTTGTACACATTGTGTATGCGAGAGAAGTATAAGCTAAATACAAATAATTTGGAGTTCAACTGTCAGTTCTTGCTACACAAGTAATTACAGCTCTGTAAGTAGGCTAAATGCAGCTTATGATGTTTTAAATTTTGCATAAAATGAATATTAAATTTTGACTGGAACTTCTAGAATCCCCCCAAAAAACAGACTTCTGTGAAATGGTGTCAAAACTTTTAAAATAGTTAGAATTGATTGGCATCCCTTGTTGTAAATTAATGTTATGAATATGCCTTAATTTACCGAGTGGGAGTTACGTTGATCTCTGCCTATTAATAATAGGATTGATTATTATTATTATTATTATTATTATTATTATTATTATTATTATTATTATTATTATAGTTATTACAATCCATCAAATATTCATTTGGTGTGAAAATGTGAATGAATGCAATCACTGGATTTCAAGGACAGGCTATTAACAGGGTGTTTTATTCAATGGATGGTCCACAAGAAAAGATTGCATTAAACCTTCAATCTATGTAAAGAGGAAAGGAAGATGTAATTTCAAGGCTTTGTATAGGGTTGCCTTCATTCATCGTTTTAATCAATGTTGTGCTTAATTGTATCATGAGGAGCTCACCATTAGTTGGGCAGATTTGGATCAGTCACCGAAGAGGAATGAAGCTTGTCACAAAAGTGGGAAGAGCCCGCTGAATGCAGGGAAAGCAAATATTTAGATTTGGTCAGAGTGGAGCACCATAGCCATGAAAATTGGGTAGCCCGTCAGGTGATGGGCTACCCAAAACTGTGATTGTTGAGTTTTTTAAGGACTGGTAAAGCTATGGCTGATAGAATGACTGCAAAGCCGTCCGCAAAAAAATATATATATTGTAATTTATTGTGCTCTAACGTGAATTAGTAACAATTATTCCCTGCAGGGAGGTGAAATCTGGGGGAACACTGAAGGAGATAATTGATAATTGGGGAATAATTGTGTTAGAATATACCAAAGTATAGGGATAAAATAGTCAAGAAAATTGAGTCATAAGACAGCAGCAAGTCTGCTGTCTAGAAAATTGTTCTTTGCTCTTTATGAACTGGAGTAAGAGTTTGGCGAGCACTGTTAACTATGATCCAATTTAGATCAAAGCGGCAAAGACCCCCTACCCACGAACCTTAGGGTGCATTCCTTTGGTGTGATCAGAATCAGTGATCTAAGATCACTTGGGTCAAAGTTCATCAAATGAACCGATGAATCTGTGACCAGAGTGGATTCATTGGTTCCTTTAAACACATGATCTGAGTGATCTTGGATCAGTCATCCTGATCCAGATCACCCCAAAGGAATGCACACGAAGATTCAAATTCCTTTGTGTGACCTGTCGCGTGATGATGTGTGACAGGTGTCAAATTTCAATGAGCCTCGACACTGATTGGCCGTTCCGAAATTCAACAGGGAACTGGGGCGAGTTTCAAATTTAAACCAATCGATAAACTGACACCACCACACGAAAGATCATGTCAAGATTGATCATTTGACCAAGTATGATGCTTTTAGGGTGAGCAGAGACCAAGTTATGGACCTTGAAATATGGCTCAAAATCCATACAAACATCTCTAATTTTGAGACAGGGTCCCCCAAAACCATATAAACTCTTAAAATGTTTCATGATTTCCGTGATACTCTTTAAAATGGGCCAACATAGTGATTTTCATCTCAGCTTCTTTCAAATAGTAGGTGCATGACGGGATTTTACAGTTGTCACAAAACTGATGAAACATTTTAAGGGTTTATATGGTTTTGGGGGAGGCTGTCTCAAAATTAGAGACGTTTGTATGGGTTTTGAGCCATATTTGAAGGTCCATAACTTGGTCTCTGTTCACCCTAAAAACACCATACTTGGTCAAATGATCAATCTCGACATGATCTTTCATGTGGTGGTGTCAGTCTATCGATTGGTTAAAATTTGAAACTCGCCCCAGTTCCCTGTTGAATTTCGGAACGGCCTATTGTCACATGACGTCTATGAGCTTTATAGCAAAGCAAATGGCTGCTGTTCAAAAGTGTTTTCTCTTCTTCTTCGCCCTTGTTTGTGCAGTACGTTACTCGCAATCTCGATCTTTTGTCATCGACTACGAAAACGACTGTTTCCTAAAGGATGGAGAGCCATTTCGTTACATTTCTGGGAGCCTTCATTACTTTCGAGTTCCTCGTTTTTACTGGAAAGACAGACTTATGAAGATGAAAGCAGGAGGTTTGAACGCTGTGCAGACTTACATCGCTTGGAATATCCACGAACCAGTTCAGGGGCAATACAACTTTGAGGGAGATGCAGATATCGTGAGTTTTATCGAGCTCGCCAACAGTCTTGGGCTTCTGGTGATTGTCCGAGCAGGTCCTTACATTTGTGCCGAGTGGGAGTTTGGCGGCTACCCACCGTGGTTGGTGAAGAACACCTCGATTGTTTTAAGATCCTTGGACAATCATCAGTACACGACCTATGTGCAGTCATGGATGGCCGTGCTTCTTCCCAAACTCCAACCTCTGCTCTACGCTAATGGAGGGCCAATTATATCAGTTCAAGTTGAGAATGAGTATGGCTCTTACTTCGCCTGTGATCATGATTACCTCAAATTTCTTGAGCAGTTGTTCCGCCAGTATCTTGGCTACAACATCATTCTTTTTACAGTAGACAGTGATTTTGAGGCTCACTTACAGTGTGGGACTATCCCGTCACTTTATGCCACTGTAGACTTTGGAGCAAGCACAGACCCAGAGAAGGCATTTGCACTTATGCGAAAATTCTCCCCCCATGGACCCCTGGTCAATACCGAGTTTTACCCAGGATGGTTTGACCTCTGGGGTGTGCCTCATCAAACGCGGCCTGCATTAATGGTAGCTGGTACTCTGGACAAGATCCTTTCCATGAATGCCTCTGTCAACTTTTACATGTATGAGGGTGGCACAAACTTTGGTTTTATGAATGGTGCAGATTACAACAAATCTGCACAGTTTTCAATACCAAGCGTTACTAGTTATGACTACGATGCCCCTTTGACAGAAGCTGGTGATACCACAACAAAATTTCGCATTCTGCAAGAGACAATTGCCAAGCATGAGATGTTGCCAGTTATGCCAGTCCCTGCTAACACAACAAAGTTTGCCTATGGTAAAGTTCAAATGTCCCAAATAATGACCTTTCTTGAGGCTCTGCCAAAGCTGTCTGATCCAATTGGTCCTGTGAATGCGACTTTTCCTTTAACGATGGAACAGATTGGACAGAACTATGGCTTCATCGTCTATAGAACAAAGATTCCCGATTCTTTTCACCAGTCTAGTGCCATCTTGAGCTTCAGTGGTTTATTACGTGATAGGGCAATTATCTACGTTGGCAAAGTTCGTCAAGCTGCAATGTTTGGTTATCCAGGAAGCCAAACGGTACCTCTTGACATTGGAGACTTTCTGCAGCTAGATATTTTGGTGGAGAATATGGGACGACTGAAAGTAGGGACTGCTGATGCTAAAGGAATCCTCGGCAATGTCACCTTAAATGGAACTGTACTGCTGGACTGGCAGATATTTCCTACTAACTTAGGAAATCTGTTTGCAGAAGATTCTTCCTTTGTACCTCACTCTGATGAACGTGAGATGGAATTATCTAGTATGGATGACAGCTTTGCCCCATCCTTTTTTCATGGAGAATTTCTGGTAAATTCTTCATCTGACACATTTCTTCAAATGCCAGGATGGAGTAAAGGGCAAGCGTTTGTCAATGGCTTTAACTTGGGTCGTTACTGGCCTGTAATTGGTCCACAGATCACCTTGTTTGTCCCAGCAAATGTGCTGTCCATCAGCCAGAATCCTGCTAGTGTGGTGTTACTTGAACTGGATAGTGCACCCTGTGAATTTCCTGAAAACTGCTATGTTGAGTTTGTGTCAACCCCTTCCATCAATGGTCCTGTACATCCTATTGATAGAAATTAGATAGGAGCTTGAACAAGATAGATGTGAAGAAATTTAAGGAAAGGACAAGATCACTAGCCAAGCTGTGATATCTTTCCCCTGCTCTTACTAAAGACGAGGAAAATGATGGATGAAAATAAAAATCAACAGTCCTGCTATGATATTGACAGCCGGGAAGCATGGAATTTGTATTCAACAAAACTAGTCCAAGACTAGACCATGTTAAATTCAACTACACCCTGATTCCCTGTTGATACCTGTCATGTAGGACATTTGGCATTGTTTCAGTATAATCTGTGGAAACTGTACTAGTAGCATAGTAGGTTCAAAACAGAAAACACTGTATGATAACACAGTCAAACCCTGTTTTATGGGCACATTGACACAAACCCCTTTTGTGGACATTGAATTAGGGTCCTGTATCTTGAAAGTAGATTTTCTTCCCCACTCTTTCTGTTGTTGATACAGTTTCCGTATTATCGGGATTTGACTGTAATACCACAGCCTGTGTGAGCAAGTTCTCCCATATAGATGTAGGAGGAAGACAGAGTTTGGTTGTGCATTGCTATTGTTTTTGTACTACTGTACAATGTTAGATGTCAGTGCCTTAGTTTTTGAAATTTGCTGTGCTGATAGGCAGTGCATTGTATGAATTTAATTTAAAAAAAGTTGAGTGCTACTCATTTATGTCAATGGTTCAAGAGGAAGACTCTGTTTAAGACATGAAATGGCACTCTGGCTAGCCTAAATAGTGCTCAGGTTAGCGCAAATATCACTGAATCCACAGTGGTTAGCTTTGAATAATCCACCATAGGAAAAAAGATGGCGGCTGTACATTTTACCACAATACCTTGCGAACCTAACACAGCGTATAAGACACAAGGAAAGCCAAATTATTACAATATTTATCCCTATACTAAGGACATTGTGTATCGTAGGTTTGAAGATTTTATAACCCTTCTGTACCTTTTTATGAACTTTTTTAAAGTTTTCGTGCACTAAGAACTGTGGGTAGATGTACCAGTCACCATCTTTTTTCCTACGGAGGATTGTACGGTTTAACCCTTACAGACATTTCATGTTTTAAACACACCTCAAGAGGAGATGTGGCTGCCTGATGGCTCCAGAGCATTTGACTCCCAGCTGAGCGATCTAGGTTAAACCTGGCCAGGTTAAACCCTAAGGAGCTTGCAAATCTTGGTTGGGTGGTGACCTGAGATGGATTAGCATAGAGAGTAGCACTACTTCTAGTCACCTAAGTGGACTAAAGCACCAATATTTAGCAATATTATTGAATGAGGCTGAGTAGGATATGAAGAATTCTGCAGAACAAGGAGGGTGTTATCCACAGAGGCCGAAGGCCGAGGTGGATAATACCCTCTGAGATCTGCAGAATTCTTCATATCGTACGAAAGCCAAATTTGTTATGATTCGTTCAAAATATTTCCCCGTTCTTAAAGGAGTTTCGCCATTACGCTCTTTGTTTTTTCGCTACATAATATCGTCTCCAGGTTTTCTCGGTCAACGGTTCAATAATCTGCAGCGGGCTGCACTTTTGACGTCATTTTGATGTCATCGGTTCAATAATCTGAAGTGGGCTGCACTTTTGACGTCATTGATTCAATATGGCGAAGATTCTTTCCAAATTTGGTGAACAGTAGCCGGTTATGGTAAATTATGCGTTTGGTTTTAATCAATCAGAAACGGGGAAATATTTCAAATGAATAATAATGTACAATGTAGTAATGTTATACCTTCTCTGACCCTATGGATTGGATTGACTGAATTATTTTTCTCTCTTCAATATATCCATTGGTTGTATTTTCCAATCTAAAGTAGTATTAATCTGCTAACCTTAGGAAATGGTGACAATAGTTATATTTGTAGAGGCCTTATATATGATGAGTCAGTCTCGTTTTTCTGTGTTTCATTATCTCAGAATCTAAGATTTTCAAACAAAGGTCTTGTCGAGTCTTGGATTTTAGCATGTGGCATGACTACTTTGTTTTTATGGTTGTGGATCATATGGGGAGCCTTTTTCATTGGAAAAAAAACAAGAAGGTAACAAGTTCACTTCAGATATAGGAGTTTTCCTTATACAGTGCAAGTGGTACTTTTCAATAGCCTTCATGGTTTTTGTCTCGCCTTAATGATAGTTTAGTAGTAATTCAGTCTGCTATTTTTCTTAAGTAATTGTTTAGTTAATTTAGTTGGGTTTTTGTTCTATTTATTTAGTTATTTATTGTTAGTTGCATTGAGTTAAAAAATGTGCCCCACAAAAATGTTAATATTATTATTATTATTGTCATAAATTTGTTCTCAGTTGTATTTTTTACATATGTACATAAAATTTGCTAAGCAATCTCTTGCTAAGATTGATTAAACTTATCATTCAGTATCCTTTAATAGTCTTAATAGAGATAGGTGATGGGTGTATTAAAAGCAGACTTTCTTTGTATTTTATTATTTTTTAATGTGATTTGATCGGGTTTGAGTATCTGCTAGGCTGACATGAAAGGTCCTTCAGTTCTTCCCAAGCATTTTTGTATTACAAAAATATTCCAGGATCAATTCTTGAATTTTTTCACAAGTAGCCAATAAATCTTGCTAAACATATTACCGTATTTGTATGTTAGGGTAAGGTCCTGTACTACCCACTCCTCCCTCACTTCCCCCATCTGGTGGCTGATAGGTGATTATAAATGAGTTTTCAAAAAAAATACATTTACAACTGCCATTAAACAATTATTGGATGAGGTTTTTGTGATATCCAGAATAATCAAGGTCGAAGTAAGGGGTATCAGCCGAAGGCTGAGGCTGATAACCCTTACCGAGACCTTGATTATTCTGGATATCACAAAAACCAAATCTAATAATTGTTTTACTTATACATTGAATGAACGCAAAAATTTGGAAGTCATGTTTCTACTTCTTCACTGACGGCAAGCAACAGTAATTGCGTGAAGTTGACATGATTACCCTTGGAAATCATGCACTGCGGTCATACATGACATGATTACCCGTGACCTTGACATGATCACCCATGACCTTGACATGATTATTGTATACTCTGCAGTTATGACGCCACAAGTCCTGATTTCGAAAATTCACTGTAGGCTTTTGGCCAATCAGAAAAGGGTTAGCGAGTTGAATGTATAATAATATGTGTTAACTTGCTATTGTCAAATTCTTGCTGGATCAAGATCCTCGCAAGTAAGAAATATGTTATTATTAGGCGTATAGAACGCGCGCCGCGAGACTTTCACAAGTTTTTAATAAGGATAGTACGGACCTTTTGATTGGCTAATACCTGAAGTAGGCTCCAGTCCCTGACGGCTTTGGTGCCATGTGTCCTTTCATTTGACCATTCACTTACGTCCACGCGTCTGATTTGAATTTTCTGCGCTTTTTTGCGGCTTGGTTCCTCGTTTTTTCCTTCTTGCTCTTTAAAAATTTCAAACTGTCGATACGACCTCGAAATCTTCAACCTGAGCGTAGTATTTATTCACCATGCGGCTTAAACAGTTGTTCGTGTATCTCGGTCTTGTAGTTCTCCTTTGTTGTACTTTGTCATCACGAGCCGAAGACGATGTTGCGGACGTTGAAGATGAAGACGAAGTAGAAAGCGAGAGCGAACAGGACGATAAGGCAAGTGCTTATATATCATTTTTGAGTTGCTCAAATATATTGCAAACCTAGTTTAATTGTACTTTGTAACGTTGACAGGGCAAAGAGAAAAAGAAAGTGGAAATAGAATCTTATTCACCTCCAGTCATTCCACTTGAACACGAGGACTCGGTATTCTTTGCAGAACCCTTTGCAAAACGAGGAGAGTTTGAAAGCAGGTAAAATTAAGGTTTTGGAATTAAGATTTTGCCAGTGTTTGGGAAATATTGCATGTGTCTGTTCTTGGAAAGCTCTATCGATCTACTCATGAATAAGTTTTGACAGAACTCTAGCCTGTTCAGTCTGATAGCTGTAAAACCTTACGTAGGTCAGAATTAAGACTTGAAAGTAGTTCTCTAGCGTCTTTTTGGACATTTATGAGACGGCTGATTTTTTTTGTATAATACTCGCTTTGTATAGACCGAAATGCGGCCACTTTGCCACAAAAAAATGATTCTTCAATTCAATGGGTGTAGCCATGGTAGTAGTTGTTGATGCATGCACAATGCACCTTGTTTCAGTAACTTCTTCACTAATGTCCCACCCAAAAGTGACCTGTTTTGGCATCATTTCCAAGTTTATTTGGCACACTGGTTAATTTTGAACAACAAGGAGTGTTTGCTCATGTTTTGAAAGGTATATACATGTAGCTTTAGAGGTACATTTGTACATGTAGGGACAAAATTACTAATTTTCATGTCACAGGTGCATTGCATCCTTATAACATATGCATGATCAAGCGTGTATAGTTTTAGCGAGTGCTTCTAAAAAAGTGCTCTAGTTAACTATTCCAGCACAGTATTAATCAATAAGTACTACTATAATGGCATAAAGAATAAAATATATACACTGTACATGAATATTTAGGATTACTGCTGATGAACTGTGTGCCTGAATATATTTCTTCAACAATCAACAGATGTGCATGTATTTTGAGTTGTAAACTGTAGTTTTGCAACCGGCCAATCAGTTTTCATTAACACACTGGGGTGTTAACAAAACTGAGCAGACAGTTTATAGCCTGGCAATAGTCTTGATACATTATTGACTCTGCTGAAACAAAACCACAAAGTGAATTTCTTCCAGAAAATTTATAATTAAGTAATAGTTTCTACAGTTGGCCGAGAGTGCAGAAAACATCTACCAGAAGGCTATATATAACCCTGAAGCGAAGAAGATCTTTCCTATATGGCTACGGGACTCTGATTGGTGGCCCTTTGAGCCGCTGGAACTTCATTTAAAACTAAAAACTAAACATGACTATAATAATAGAAATATAAAAAATATGTTAAAAATACTTAAAAACTAGTCCCAACTAAGCTAATAGAGAAGTACCCTAAAAATAGCATATAAAAAGGAGCCGATTTGAATCTATTTTTGTCATGCCAAAACAGTATAAACTCAAACTGGGATACATGTAGGTTACCTGTAGGTTGTGTTTTAGAGTTGGCCAAAACAGTGATCAACAAGTTCTAGTTATTAGCTGTGAATTCATGCTGAATATGCTGGTGTACAGCTTTACCCAGATGCCGTCTGTCAGTAGATAGAAATGATAAGCTTGCAATCAAATTTTAAAGTAGTCAATTCAAGACAAAGGATATCTGTTTTCACCATTGCCAGGTTATACCACAGTTTTTCAGACTAAGTGGTTCAGCTCTAAGCCAGGGTTGTTACAAAGTTTTAAAGTAGGTTGACTGCAGGTGGATTTTTGTGGTAGGCTACATGTAACTGGCCGATTTTGCCATCTAGATAAGAGCTCATCTATTTCAGGAGAACATTTTAATAACACATTCTGGTCAGTGAATGACAAGAGAATACAAAATGTATAAACTTCAGCGTCAAGCAAACGTCAAATGGGGCTTGTGCCCCTGTCTTTGGCGATCAGTGAGATTATGCTCTAGAATTGGACCAAAACTTACATTTTAAGTAGCAAAGTAGCCGGCCATTGCACTGTGTTCTTAGGTTCCAAAGATGCTTAACTCTCACCACTTGGGAGTAAAAATGAGTACAAATCAGGGTTCTCCCTAAATTTATTAGTAGTAGGAGAGTAAAATGGAGTAGCCGGCAGAGGAATTTATAAAGGCGCTTTTTGGCGCTGCCACATCTCAGCAAGCCCACGCTGCCGCTTTTCCGCCATTTTGCACGTGTTGGAATACAGAGTATGTTATTGCCAACGAGCCAGCCAAGCGAAGATGCTTGGCTGGCGAGGCGGCAGAGAATAGTGCCGTGCGAAGAATTGCTTGTGCAAAAGCATTCTCGATCGGCCTTTGAAAGTGTAAGTGCAAGATGTAACAATGGCTCGGTTTGAGCCAATTGCAAGGACGGAACTATTCAAGCCATTGTAGTTTTTAGCCAATCAGGAGGCCCGTTACATCTAGACTTGTCTCGTGGAATATCATTGTTTTCTTTGCTGTTGTGTTTATCCAACTGTGAACAATTTCATAGTCTCAGAACATATCGAACCAGCGTGCTTCCTCTCTCACTTTATCGAAATGAAAGTTCAATTGGGGAGCGTAGCCTTTACAAAACTCTTCTTCTAATTTGAATATTGAGGAAAACTGTTAGACAAGAGCAAATCCAAGACACAAAATCGACACGAAACCGAACCAGTGTGTTCAACACAGAATTGAACGAGCGTGTTCATGAATCGAAACAGTGTATTCCTTCTCTGTTTACCTATATCGAACTGAAAGTTCCATCGGGCAGCTTTTTTGGAAAAATTGTGTTCACCAGTCGAACCACTAGAGCAAATCCAGTGTTGAAATCTAGTATATCGAACTGAAGGTTGAGTCGGCAGTGTTTCCGAACAGAACTGAACGAGCGTGTTTATCATGCAGTCGAATCCAGTGTTCAAAACACAAATCTGATCTGTTTTGCCACAGAATTAAACGAGTCATGTTCATCAATCAAACTAGCGTGTTCACTTTCACTTTGACTTTGCCCATCATATTGAACTGAATGTTCGACCGAGCAGCGATACATTCCAATACTCTTGATATTTCTATCAAAAACATTTTTTGGACACTCGTTAAGGAAAACTTTATTTATTTCCGAATGTGTTTACCTAAGGGAAAGCAGGCGTCGCAAATGGAAAAGTTGCCGTTGGATGCAAAACAAATTACTTATTTACTTTTTTATTTGGATCTGAGTAGCCGGCGCACCCAGGACGACTAGCCGGCGATTTTCGCCCGTCGCCGGGGCTTACGGAGATCTCTGACAAATGCTGGGCACTGCCAGGCATTGCTGTCTGCAGGTGGCTAGAACTCATCTTGGGAGGGAAGCAAATCTTTTCATACTCCCAGTGACTTCATTTTTAAGCATCCCAGGTGGTTTAGATACTATTGGGCCTGCAGTTTAGTGTTGAATGCTCTCATTATCAGCATTTAAGTAGTTATTGTGTACATATTTTAATTGATACTTTATTGTTAAAGTTTCAGTGTTTTTGGTCCTGCAGGTGGATGAAATCTCAAGCCAAGAAAGATGGAGTTGATGTTGAAATAGCAAAATATGATGGTTAGTCACTATCGTCTTGTGTATCACGCAAAATTATTATGGTACATTGTAGTGTAGGACTCTTTAGAATTCTCAGTCTTTGTGGGACTAGACAAAACATTGTTTCAAAGTTGTTAATGTCTCCAAGGCAACCTAATGAAAGTGTTGGCATTGTACATTAATTTGTCTACTTCAGTTGGTTGCCACTAGAGATATGTATGCAGATGAAAAATAGCCCATCTTTATTTACTATTTTTTTGTTTTCTGTAGCTGTAATGTCCTTGTGACAAAAATTTGTCAGACATATATTGCAGGTCAAAATGAAATTCAGGTTAAAATGATTTTAACCTAGTTGGATTATCATCCTTTGCCTTCTAATCCTAATTATTCATGATCCATGTATTTCATTTTAACCTCAATTTCATCTTGACCTACAACATATACATCACATGAGATTGCTTTGCATACTTGTATTGAGTTTTGAGCAATGAAACCATTTCTTAGTTAATATTAGTGATTTATTGTTTATTTCGCTGTCTGTGCAATGTTGCCAAATATTACATTATATGACTGTAATTAATTTATGTTAACCTTTTTTGCATGTTTTTGGGACATGTGCTTATTGACTTTTGCCCCAGCAGGGTCTTGGTAGTTGGAAATTATTTAACTGTGTTTTTACTCGTGTGACAACAGGTGAATGGTCATTTGAGGAGCCAGTAACCAAGTTATTCACTGGAGATCTAGGACTTATTCTCAAGGTAATTTGCCTCTTAATATAACTATTTTTGCTGTTAACAGTGCCTGGCCTGTAATATAGCTGTTGGTGTTCACCATTCTGAAGATAATCTTTCAAAGCCATTGATTTCTGTTGCAGCACAGGTTGAATTTTTGGCACTGTATTGAGATGCTAGTTTAGTTGCAGGGTATACATGTTTTATACCATTTTACTATTTTGTCAGGTTTTGCAAAACACATAAGCTGTCAGTAGCCATAAATGTTGCACATGCTAGTGTCTTAAAGTAGCAATCTTCAATTACTAATCTCCTGATGGTTGATCTATAGTCAAAGGCAAGGCACCATGCAATTTCTTCCTTGCTGAAAAAACCATTTGAGTTCAAGGACAAGCCGTTTGTAGTCCAGTGAGTATGCCGGTATTTCTTTCCGTTTTATTTCTAAATAAATCTAATTTACCGTCCTCACTTCCAAATTGGTTTCTCCTCATCATTGTGTCCTCTGCTCACTCCACTGTGGGATGCATGAGGCCTTAAATTGGTTTCTATAAAAAGTAAAAGAATTACTGCTTAGTTTCCTGCATGTGCGGACTTTTGCCAACTAGTTCATTGGAAGTCTGGCTCTATTTATGTGAAAATTATTCTCAACCGTTGCCAGACATTTGAAATGGAAATGTATCGAAATTGTGTAATGTTAAATAACTTGATTTTGTCCATCATGATCAAATTAAATTATTTTTCTTCCAGGTATGAAGTGAAATTTCAGCAGGCAATGGAATGTGGTGGTGCTTATGTCAAACTTCTTTCTCATCATGATTCTCTTGACCTGGTAAAGTTTTGTTTTCCGAGTTCACTAAGCAGTTAAATTCATCATTGTACATTGTACTCATCGAAAAAAAAGGTGAGCCTGTGGCAAGGTGCCTGAAGGGTGGTGGCACCACATGAGATTTGAGCCAGACACAGAGTATCCTTAGTAACCCTGTGAGCAACAATCACTTGGCAGTGATAGACTGAAAGTATCAGTGGACACTCTTAACTATCACTGAACCATCTATGAGTGGATACTCTAGGTACCCTAAAGTGTCCACTTTTGGGACATTAAAAACATGTAGTAATTGTATATGCACGGGACAATGACTTACTTGCAGTGAGTCAGTTGGGGGATAAAACTTTTCCAGGACGCCTCATTTAACATTTTGTGATTTTACTACAGAAATCTTTCCATGACAAGAGTCCTTATACTATTATGTTTGGACCTGACAAATGTGGTGAAGACAAAAAGGTAATTATCATTAACAATAAATGTAAAGTCTTTAAATCAATTGATATTAGTCTCATTGGAGTAAACTGTCTTGACCAAAAACAGAAATACAAAGACACTGACGAGGGCTCAAGCCTGAATTGCTTGATCTATATACAGTAGATTCAAAGCGTAAAAAAAAATTCCATTTTTGTACTCTTCCCACCTGGGTGAATGACTAAGGGGAAATTTCCATCACTGCCTAATATATAGATTTAGCCAAGTCTAAAAGCAGAGCTCCTGTTCAAAGCCTGATTAAACTAACCCAGGATAAGCAGAAATTTTAATTTGAGTTTTGTAACTTTGCAGTGAGGTTTTTTTTTTGTTTACATTGATTGGCCTTTGAGTTTGAATAATCTCAAACTACACAAAACAAAAACAGCGAAAACATTTGTATGAATAAAAACTATACTTCAGTTAACTTTTAATCATGGGTTAGCATTAACCGGCTTCTGAACAACCTGGCCCTGAATACAAGTTAAGCTGACACGAGCCTGTGATCCAATCAAAAGACCAGCACTTCGTCAGCAGTCAACTTTAGAAAAAAAACATGTGACCTCCGTGAGCTCCTACGGTTCATGACATTATTTGTACATTTGTCGTTCTTTGTTTGGTCTCCTGACTTTTTTGTTGCTTCACTCATGTTTATGAAGAGCACTTCATGTTGTATTATAAAGAGGAATAAGTTTAAGTACAGTTAAACCATTAGACTGTGCTATGGCAAATGTTTAGAGGTTATAGGCCTGCATGATTTCCATTGCTTCCCTGAGTGTGACACCTCTGTAATTTGCCATCTGTTCATGTTGCTTAGGCTTATTTCTATTGCAAGATAAGTTTTTAAATCTCTAAGCATTTGCTTTCGAGGAACAATTCATGAAATTTACCGTGAACATTGCTGCTTACTTGCATTCTATATTGTAACGTTGGGTGTGGCTGTTTGATAGAACTGTTTGCAAGTACAGTATGTAGATTCTTATCAGGGATATCCTATTTGTCCTCGTACGCTTTTCTTTGGAGATGCTGTAGCTTTACTTTGAGAAAGCTATACCTTTGTCTGGAGACGTTTTTTATTTTTCTTGCATCTATCTGATCGAGCTTATGTTTCTGGAGCTCAATGTATAGGTTTATTCCTCTTTTTGTTCGTTCTGGCACCACATGATTCAAATGTAGCTGTTTATGCTAAGGACTTGACTGCGATATGCCACGCGCATGCATGTTGAAGACTTGACTGCGATTTGCCACTGAACGAAAAAAGAAAGCGAAACCAGAATTTAAACTTGGGCGTTTCCCTTGGAAAGCCCGAGTAACAAGTAGTTTGTATGAGAAGAAAAATGCTGTTGTCTCCTTTTGTTCCAGAGATATTCAAGTTTTTAAAATATGCAAATTAGCAAAGTGATGAAATCATAAACTCAACCAAATTGTGATCAAATGTGATGAAGAAACATATTACATGCCTGAGGAATGTTGCTGTTGTTTTTTCTCACATTGTCAACAAACTGGCTTTTCTTTTTAGCTTCACTTCATTTTTAGACACAAGAACCCAAAGACTGGTGAATATGAGGAGAAACATGCAAAGAAGCCAACTGGCAACTTCCAGAGTGTATTTGATGGCAAAAAGACTCATTTATTCACCTTGGTAGTTAGACCTGACAATTCATTTGAAGTGTTTGTGGATCAAGAAAGTGTCAATTCAGGCAACTTGCTGGAAGATTTCACTCCTGCTGTCAACCCCCCTAAAGAGATTGATGACCCACATGATAAAAAACCAGAGGACTGGGATGAGAGAGAGAAGATTCCTGACCCTGATGCAGAGAAACCTGAAGACTGGGATGAGGATGCTCCTGCTAAAATTCCTGACCCTGATGCAAAGGTTTGCTGAATTCAATAGCCCCATACTACACCGTTTCTTATACCTCAAGATATTTTGGTATGCTTTGGGTTTGTAATACCCTTGCTGGCAAATTCCTAGAGTTGTGATATTGTTTGGCAAGGGTGACAAGAGGGCATCATATTCTAAGTAGCATTAACATTTTGCAACTCAGGACATAATTAGTAGTATGGTTATGAAGCCTGGCGAAACTCAAAGGAGCAACAGAGATGCCAAGATTTATGTTGGAAGGTCCATGACTGTGCACAATCTTTTGTTTTGCATTCATACACTGTGCATGAATTACATAACCAGGACGTAAACTTCAGTTCTGTTGGTTACTTTCTCAAACAGAAGTAAATACCGATGTGTTTTGTGCATAGTCAAGGCCATGTGAAGAAAATCACACAACAAAGAATTCGGAGGTGTTCTGTACCCATTCCCTGTCACCCATGCTCAAGACAACTGTGATCATGCAGTGCAGTGTTGGTAGAAGTGTACATACATCTACTTGAAAAGTTACAGACTTCTGCATGATATTTCCTTGTTATTAACAAGAATTAGATTTTTGAGGGAAATGTTAAAAGGTGTGATACATGTATGCAATCTGTTTTTATTTCAATTGTTATTTTGCTAGAAACCAGAAGACTGGTTAGATGATGAGCCAGGGTATGTTCCTGATCCTAATGGCGTCAAACCTGATGACTGGGATGAAGAAGAAGATGGCGAGTGGGAAGCACCACAAGTTGGTGAGCTGACTTGATGTATGAGTTGTTGACCACGTCTGTGGTCTAAATGGCTGGATACTGGCCAAGGTCAATTTTTTTGCATGTTTATAGACTAAGACAGAGTTAAGAAACGAGCCCGATATCCAGCCATCTCTACTGAACAAGTGTGGTCAATAAAAGGATTTATTATCCAACTCTGCTTCGTAGAGTACAAATATCGCGCGAAAGGAGTACAAATATCACACGATATTTGTACTCGTCTCATTCCTCCCGGCCGCGTGAAGTTCAAAACCTTGGCAAGTCAGAATTTTGGGAAAAAGAAATCGTTGGATAATAAATCTCTTATTAGACGTTTTGGTGTGCAGTATCGCTGTATATTTTTACTCGTTGTTTGTATTTTGACTCGCCCTACGGGCTCGTCAAAATACCGCACAACTCGTAAAAATATACAGCGATACTACACGCCAAAACGTCTAATAAGATATATTTATTACATGGGATACGCTTCAGCTTCAGGAAATTTCTTGCAGAACACAGTGTGAAATCCCAAACAGGCAAGATAGTGCCATTTTACTGTTCAGGTAGCCAATCATGTACACAATTTGGTTCATCCTGCACACTGAGGGAGTTAGCCATGTAATAAGTGCTGTTGTGGTGTAATGTGCTGTTCTTTTGTCTACATATATTTGGAATGACACTCAAATTCATTTGCAATGCCCATACACAATGTAGTTTGACGCATTGCTGCATAGTATGCAGGAAACTTATCTTCTCAGAGGTTTATTATCCAACAGATTTTCTGACAAGAAATTTAAATGTGTTACATGTTCTGTTTTAAGCAAACCCTAAATGTGAGAAGAGTGGATGTGGAGAGTGGAAACCTCCTGTCATAGACAATCCTGCTTACAAGGGCAAATGGTCAGCACCACTGATTGATAACCCCAACTACAAGGTAAATAAAGAGATCAACTACTAATTGCTCTTTGTAAATTTTAATACTAAAAAATATATTTTGCAGGGTATTTGGAAGCCAAGAAAAATTGAAAATCCAGATTACTTTGAGGATAAGGAACCTTTCAAGATGACATCCATTGTAAGTATGAAAACAAAATCCATTAAGTCCTGGTAGAGTCAAACAGACTATTTAATTACTTTAATTTGTGCTGCTGGGCTATTACGTAACTGAAAAAAGTATCTACCAGTACTTTGATTCATTCTGTTACTAATTTGTATTTATGATTTTGTTTACTTCAGGCTGCTGTTGGTTTAGAGCTCTGGTCCATGACCCCAGATATACTGTTCGACAATTTTATTATCACCAGTGACAAATATGTTGCTGATAAGTGGGCTTCAGAGAGGTACCGTCAACTACGATGTAACCCTGTGATCAAAATCTGATTTTTCATTGCAACACTGATGCATATCAGACAAGCAGGTGTTGAGAATAAAGAAAATCATCAACTAAGTGATAATGACATTGAAAGAACTGTAAAGTATTCAGTATGGAGAATTGACACTTTGAACGTGGGACAGAAAGGGTCATTAGACACATTGAACATGGAGATCTGTATTGGCTCGAAGTGCCTTACTTCTGTTACTGTACAGTGGGAGCAGAACTTACCTTACAAACAGGTTTATAACTGATGACAGCAGATAGAGGATGCTTGGAAGTTACTGGGCTATTTACTTCAGCATGTTTTTCAGAATTGCATCCTGTGTAAATGAACCTTCCTAAACACCCCTATAATACAAAATGTATGGTGTTCAAAGGCTTATTTGTGGGCTAAATTCTGTTTTTCTGTTTTAGTTGGGTGAAGAAAAATGTCAAAGAAACCTATGGAGGAGATGAAGAGGTTAGAGATGCGACCTTTACTTGTTTCTCTTCCTTGGTGTTGTGAATAAATTAAATTTTTTATTTCTTCTTTTTTTTTTTTAATTATTATTTCACCTCGTACATGTATACATTAAAAAAAAAGAAATAATTTACTGTCAGTATAAGGAGTGATGAGGAATCTTGAAGAGAAACCATAAACCATTTGACATGTTTGTGGTCACCATGCTATCTGTGATTATTATCTTTAATAACCTGCAAATTGTATGATTGTTTTTGTTTTAGGGTGGAGTAGTCAGGAACTTGCTGGACGCAACTAATGAGCGGCCATGGCTGTGGGTGCTGTTTGTCATTGTTGTTATTTTGCCATTTGTACTAATTGCTGCTTGCTGTTTCCCTGGAAGCAAGGTAAATAATATGATATAATATATCTTTAATTATTTATCTTTTGATTAATAATCTTTTAAAGTGATTAATACTTGACAATAGATACTGAAGCTAGTTGAGGGTGAGGCTAATGGTGCCAACTCCACGATGTTATAAGCTCCTTAGCCTTGTTATCAAAGTTTTGAAATAGGCATTTAAACTAACTTCCACATTTAAGGTGGCTCGAAACAGTTTCCAGTATTTTCCAAGACTTGAGTTTGATGGGTCATTATAACCACTCTATATCAGTTGATACCAAACTCATGGTATCAAAAAACTGCCCAATCATTGGTAACAGATCTGCATTTAAAAATGTACTTTCCCATTTAAAAATGTACCTGATATTTTGAGTATCTTAGTTCCTGAATCAACCAATCAGAGTTTAAATACATTTTAAATGAGATCCTCGGGAACTAAGTTACTGTGTGAACCAATCAGATTTACTCTGTAATCTGAATCTTTCCCCACAGTAACTAAGTTCCTCAACAAACCAATGAAATCAAAGAATATCCACAACGACATTTCTAAATTTAGGCTCGTCTGCTTTATTTAACTCAACAACGAAACCTGCAGACCACAATGCGAAACTAAATTCTATTTTTCTGACGCTTCGTAAATAGGGTTTCCTTTAAGGGAAATTACAAAAACATCTCTCTCTGCAGGTCTTCGCTAACCAGACACTTGGTATTAGCTTTTAAAACACACACAAAGCTATGTGATGCGTTTTCTAATTTCTTACATTTTCAGTGGAACTTCATAGCGCATAGTTTTGATAAGTTAACGTACAAATTGTTTGCAAAAGGCTGTTCAACTAAAATCTCATAAGCGCTTCTTTCGTGACTCTGGTTCGCTGTGCAAAGCGTGTGGCATATTTCACAACCGCAACCGAGATATCAAATGTTGTTTGTGGGAACTTAGTTACCCATTCGACCAATGACGAGAGAAATTATTGTAATCACAATACATACTGACGTGTCAGCAAAGGCGCCCTGCGGAATATCAATCACCCACTACGCATCAACGAAAAAACCCTCCAACTTCACGCATGGTGGACTGTAGGTGATAGGCGGTAATCGATGGAATGTTCTTTTTCTTAATTCCAATCTTCAAATGAGGAAGATTGTAAATCAAGTAACAGAAATGACCTCGTTCAAAAGAAATTAATGTTTTTGACAACTGTTTCCATGTCAGATTCTTACCGATGGGATAAGAGGTTATCCGTTCTGAACTGACGAGAACGCAACTTGTTTACAAAATCAACGAGCTAATAAACCAAAGAGCGAGGTTTCGTTACTCTAATAACAAACATGATAGTGGCATCCGGCACAAGCACTGCATTCCAAGCTGACATTTCACACGCGACCTCGACTAAACGTCGACACCAAAGAATTTGACCTTTACACACACAGAATCAAATATACATTTTGTTCCTTGCAAAAATGGCGTTGCAACCATTATATTTAGGGTTTATCCTAAACTAGGCGAAACAGATTATTTCTACTTGCAAGATGAAATAATCTCGTGAAAGCAAGAATCTAAATAAAGTAAACGCAATAGTAATAAGAAATCCATGCTTTCAGGACGCTATTAAATTAAAGATATTTAAGCTTATATTGAAAATCACTTACCTAACCAATTAAATTTCCTCTTTACTGAGTGAAGCTGATGATCTGCTATGCCAAGTTATTTGCTTTTCCAACAGTAAAGGTATTCTCTCGATTTATTTATTTCCTTCAGCTCAGTGGAGGACGCGATCACAGCAAGAGCTTTGTCGGCTCGCTTCGCGCCATTTAGTCTTTTTGGCGGGTAAGCGGCGCAAAGCTAACTGAAACGTCGCTCAAGATTTGTTTTCCATCGACATCGGTTCAGATTTTACGCTGCATTTATCAAGTAAATTCTAAAAGAATCGGGCAAAGCGAAAACAGTATTGCTTTCAATCCTCTTTGGCGTAAGGTACATTATCGCCTTTGATCGAGCGCAGCCCCGGGCAGCAAGATAGAATTCTTGGGGCTTGCATGCTGTAGCTATCCATGTGTATTGTGTATTGTTTGTGATGTAAGTGGCATAACTGCGAGTTGATTGGCCAAACAGGTAACTAATTTCATGATTTAACAAACCATTCCCTGGCACGTCTAATCCATTTTTAAACATGACTATGTTGACAGGACAAACACCAGCGATTATTCCGTCTTGATATTTGCAGGGCTTTGCAGAACGGTACACGTGGCAGCGTCTCATAGTAAACCGACGCTCAACTACTTTAATTGCCATTTTTACAGTTCGATTGAATGAGTATCTACCAACTTTTTCTACTTTTACAAAAAAAAAAAAAAACATATAGACGTTATTCAGTCTGAACGAAGAGGATAGAGATGGATTTTTCCCAACAGTTCTCAGTGGTAACTTGCAATATGTCGAATAACATCGAGGTTACTTTTGAAAGCGACGAAAACGATTTCGACGCCGGGTTTGTTTTGGAAAGTGACGAAGACATTTATACAGGAAGCAATATCTTACCACAACTGGAAAGCACATTGATCAATAGCAGAAGCATATCACCTAATAATGAAAACCTCAGGGTTGTTGACAACGAGTTGCCGACATGTAGAGACAACTTGATCTTTCCAGCAGATGTCAACAATGACGTTGTGTTGGAAAGTGAGGAAGAAGAGTTGGAAGAAAATTCCCTGTGCCTGCCACACCTGGGAAGGATCTGTAATGAAGCAAGGTTATACCGTCGCGATTATTTAGCTGTTTCAGCTTCTCAGCCAGAATGCAAGTCTATTTGCTTGGAGACTACAATTCCCCCGCTAACAACACGAACAGCAGGAGAAGTTCCAAAGCAGCAAATGATGTTTTGTGCAAAGACAGTAGCCAAGGGCGGTGCAAATGCCTCTGTTGCATTATATCTAGGGTCTGGAGCCAGTTTTTGCCAGCTCAAAACTACCATAAATAATCCTGACTCTTATGGAATTTACTGGTGTCCATTTCCTATTTGTCACAAGAAGTCTAGGAAAAAATCTGTCCTAAGAGATCACTTAAAAAAATCACACCATGGGCCGTTTTACTGTATGGAATGCGGGAGTTATTTCCTGCAAATGCCCTCTTTAAATCGTCATTTTAGGCAGAGGAGACACTCGCAACAGGACAACCTATTAACTAAAGAAACTACCCGCCACTACACTGTTTCAGCCGTAAAAAGGTTTTATGTGTGTATGTATGAAGCATTTGCAGCTTCTGCAGAGTACACGCTCAGTTTATGATGTATGCAAAAAGGATTTTGACATTGTGACGGTCACAAAACCTCAGTTTTCCTTACTAGGGCTTTTTTCGGAAATTAATTGGTTAAACACCACTAAGCTACAGGATTGTCAAAACAAGAAAAACTTACACAGAGCATAGATTCACTGGGTACAGTTAATACAAAAAAGTCTGCAAAGTATTTTATCGTAGCTACTAAAATTACCTAACCCGAGAACCCACCTTTGACCCTAGCAGACACTATTAAAGCATTAATCTACACGCGCAATCTTTTGACTGGGCTCATAGCTCAAAGAGGTAGAGCGTTGTCGGCTCCCTTGTATCAAGCGAGCAATTATCGCAATGGTTCCGGGTTCGAATCCCGGTGAGTCCAACAATTTTTTTTTCTTTGAAGGGGGCTGTTTTATTTGTTTTTTTTTTTTACCTTCGGTTTTTTTTTTTTGTTGTTATTGTTGTTGTGCGTGTGGTTTTTTTAGCGAGAAACGCAACAAATAAGTCTAGTCACAAACCCGCTTATAAGCAAAAACTTTTCGGGTTTTCTAGAGCTTTTGGATTTTTGCGATATCAATTATTAAGAAATAGAACCTTGTAAACTTTTAAGTACCTCTCTGTCTCTCTACAAGTGCTTTTACTACACTTAGTTGACCAATAAATAATGTAAAGCTGAACGGCCAAATTGAAAGACACTTCTTTCGTATCGGACAGATCCAAAAATTTCAGTGTTGCAGAAATTAAAAATGCTATCGTTCATACCTTGTTTACAAGCAGCAAAAAAATTCCATAGTTGAAAGAGTTCCTTTTTTAGGCCGAAAGACAATAACTCAAACAATAATAATAATAACTTTATTTAGAGAGGGTGACATAACAGTTAAAAACTGACGAACCCGTGGCCGTGTCTCCCTCTATCCAAAACGAGACCCTACGGCTAGAAAAATTCCTTTTCGTGTTAAAAAAATCGAAGACCTTCTCCCTGTTACTTTGCCTGCCCTGGTAAACGTATGTGAAGCGACGCTTTTTTTTTTTGAAAAAAAAAAGCCCTTTTAGAATGTCGCGAGGTCATCGGTTACTTAGAAACATAGCCGGATTATTGAAAGACATGTCTATCGAATGACGGAAAACTCAAGAGGGCGCCAAGAGACACCAATCTCTTCTTCCACCCCGTTGCTGAGTGAGTACTTGTGCGGTGTGCTAAGGGGTCGCCAGGTTGGAGATAAGAATGCAGCCGGACAAAGCTCTATACGGCGCAATGTGCAACAATTCGTATTTGAA
This sequence comes from Micromussa lordhowensis, assembly GCA_964020085.1. Taxonomy (NCBI): domain Eukaryota; kingdom Metazoa; phylum Cnidaria; class Anthozoa; order Scleractinia; family Lobophylliidae; genus Micromussa; species Micromussa lordhowensis. Next base: position 9,674 of record CAXHUQ010000877.1, on the reverse strand, counting down.
AAGCCTATTTTATCATTATCAAATGCATTTCGCCTTCCTATTTTCTACTCAATACTGACTTCTTTACCACTGTAGTATGACGAATTAAAGTACTACAAGAAACTCATTAGGGGCTCCCAGTACTTTCTTTCTCGCCATTTTTTTCAAGTTTCTCATTAAAAGAGGAGTTTGCGTTGCCTTATTTAACATTTATTCTCTACAAGTTACTCGAACGGTTGGTCGGTCGTTCAATATATCCTCTCTCGACCTGCGTATCGTGTATGAACTAAAGAGCTGGCCAAAATGCCTACGTTTATCTATTAGAATATACATGGAATAAAAGCTGTGAAAACCCAGTTACATTAAAATAACGTTTCTAAACAATAAAATCAATAAACATAATAGTATCTAAAGGCTCTTTGACTTTCTGCTTTTACAACTGTAGGCCAAGAGCGACATTGCCACGTCATATCGCAGGTCTTCCGCATCTTCCTGGAAAGACCAAATACAATAGGTTTGAGACGCTACACTACACTATACTAATATATGCTAAAAAGAAGCTGCTCACTTATGCTTCTAAAATGTGTAGTAATGTTGAGTAAGTATTGAACTGTAGATCACATGACTTTATCCGATTTTCTTAACTTATGATCAAGAAAGAGGTGGAGCGTAATATATCCTCACAAATGTTTTATTTTCCATAAATGAGGCTAGTCTCCAAATAAGTATTAATTTCGCTTTCACTAGTTATCGCTTCAACTCAATGCACTCTTTTTCGGGGAAATTATGACAATGTAAACCAAGACTTCATACTAAGGTAAAATGACTAATTCAAACCTGCGTATAGTCCAATGGTCTTCCATGGACCAAACGTTTGGCATTCTGCAAAGTAAGGCCAGAGTGATATCAATAACTTACTTTTGGGTACATCGTTAACTATAAAAGGCCTTACAACACTGAAATCGTTGAGCTTGGATGTACTAACCTCTATGACGAAGACTCCACAACTTGAGGAATCTGTTTGCTGGGGGCATTTTGGCCACTCCTCCCTCCACCCATGCAGGTCAATGCCCTGTGTGGACAAAAGGTTCCTAAGAATGAAATGTAAAAGCACGTTGTTAATGGATTTCATAGAGCAATCGTAACATCCGTATTTGTAATATAGGTCGCCGGGGATATTTTGCCCTAGAAAAGAACTCGAGTAAGGTGACATGTTTACTGAAATAACTTCTTCAATACATGACTGATAAAAGAACTTAACCATTCTTGGTTAACGGGCACTCCACAGTAGGAACGTCTTGCTCATGTGGGCTTGGCCGCTATCGTGCAAGCGTGATGTAATTTTCGTGGACTGGCTGCCTACTGATCATCAGTGTTACCAATACGAGTCAGTACTAATCAGTTTTAGTCTAAACAAGATGTCCATACCTCATTTTTTCGAAAAAGGAAGGCATGGGTCTCCCATTTTCGCTGTCGTAAAAAGAAATTACTTTTTCTTCCATTTTTATAGCCTAAAATAATAAAAGTTGTACAATACTTTAGTTTTGGGCAGGGAAGCAAAGAAGAAACGTGCAGTAATTAAGGTATGTGGTGTTATTAAACAGGTATCTAGAGGAGAGTCTTTGATCCATACAATGTTACACGTCAGAAAATAGCCAACACACACCAAAAAGCTGTGGAAACACACCTGCGACTAGTGCTCCCAATGCTTTTCTCGTGCTTTCACGATTCCCCTTGCGTTTCTATTAGATAATTAGATTATGAACACAGAAATCGAGAGCGAATAATCTTTGAAAACGCGAAGAAGCGGCCGGGCGTCATTTTGTTTACAAGGGCACACTGCCACGCTACTCACTATTGATCAGAGATTAGCATACTATAAATCTACCAGCGTTCCATCACGAGTGCCTTTTTTTAACGTAACAGTGAGCCCTTCTTAACACAATTGAGGGCCGCTTCTTGGCGTTTTCGACTTGTCTGTGAAGAGGAGATAGATAAAGTTTGAACATAATTCACTCTCTATTTCTATGCGTGATAGTATCTCAATAACATGCCAGTTTACGACTTACCCCTAATACCCAGTGATTCCCATTTTTATGCACTGGAACCAGGATCAATTTGCTGTTTTGAAATTTCTCCTGTTGAATGAATGGAAGAAATTGGAGAGGGACAAAGTTATTGATTATCTCAGGCTTTTTACTGAGCTGACGAGAGATCATTCCCTTTGAAATTCAATTTTACCTGGTCGAACCATTTCTTTAACCTTTTCGACTCGTCTGGGTTATAGGAGTCGAGCTTCTTGCATAAAAATGAGCTAGCGCACAATACGCGTTTCCCCTGTTCAAAGAATTAAAACAGGTACAGTTAACCTCTCTATTTGGTTTTCAGACGGAAATATTTACCCATAGTTAATAGACGGGAATAAGCAAAGAGGACAAGCACATACAACAAAGAACTTTGTCGGTTTCATAACAATTTTACTCTATTAACTATGTTTTACCACACCATACGGAAAGATAGTTGATGCGATTTTGTTTCACTGAAAATTTTTTGGGACTTGTTGTGGAGAATTGTCATTCTGAGTTGTACTTACTTACCTGGCAAATTGCACGGTTAACAATTATACAAGAACAAAAATACTGTGAAATGTTCTAAGACCAACTTAATTAGTTCAATATTTTTCGTACCTCTTTTTCGCCTTCAATTTCCAGCAATTGAAAGGAAGCATTTATGACCTTAGGAGACAAAATTCATTATGTCACTTAATTTGTCCCACATTCTGTTGTCAAAAACAAACAAAATAAGGGTCATATGCAATATTAAAGATCACTTAAGAGCGCCTTTTTTATTACCGAGTTAAACTTTTTTTGTGCATACACTGTATTCTCGAGTTATTGCAGTTTTGTACTTTTCTTGTCAAATGTGTTTAAGCATTAAGGGCAAAATAAAGCATTGTTGTTGTTTTTATTGTTTTCTCTATATGTAGTAGATACCTGGTCATTCAACCAACCAATGTGAAAGTTGCCGTTACTGTTCTCTTTGGCAAAGCGGCACATTTTCCAGAAGTCTTCTTGCGAGGCATTCGCGTCTATTGTTTTAAAATCAGCAATGCTGATTTTAATGTTCTTCACCTCTGCGATGGTTGCCAGAAGATTGGTATCTTTTTCAAGGCTCCATGCAGAGTCAACCTAAGAAAAATTTAATTTCATTTGTAGATTTCAAGGCCAATGCCTAAGGTAGGTATGTATAAAAGATAAGATAAAAGAAAACCTTTGGCTTTATAGTCTGACTGTTCCCAAAGGGTCGAATTTCCTCATTTCAAAAACGTTTGCAAAGCGGAGTTTCATTTTCACTGTATGACGACAATCACCTTTTAGGCAACTGTATAACTAAATATCTCTATTGCTATTCTACCCTTGTAGTTTTGCTACTGATACTTCGTTGCAATTCCATGTTAACCTGCTTTAAAGATGATGAAAAAATAATTGATTGAATTCCTAACAACAAAATAACAAAGCGTTGTCAATGCAAAAAGAACTGGACTATTTCGAGTAAATATAACAAACAGTCCCACTGCATCTCCCTTTGTGTATATTACCTTGCACATGGCATTAAAATTTCACGGTAACTGATTGTTTCGAATTTCGTGTGTCTTCCAAAGATCTGCGAAAATTCAGCACAGTTAATTTTAACCTTTAAGGAAAATGAACTCTCTGCTACCTGAGACCTTACCTTTCCTTCAAGAAGGTACTTCTTTTTAAATTCTTGGTAGTCTTTTTCAATGCCGCCGTAGTCTGGGATAGAAAACCCGGTCTTCCCTTTCATTCCAACCCTCAAATGTCTTCTAAATATATATTGGCGTTCCACTTCCTCAGTATCACTCCTATACTCAAAAACGTCTCCTGGGCGCCGTTCAAGAAATTTTAAAGACGGGTTACCGTTTTCGGGCAGGTCTATGACCCGACCCACATAGAATTTGTGAGGGTAAAAAACGGCAACCCATTCTCTTATTGTCATGTCTTGACATAATTCCTGTTGTAGATAAAATTAATACGTTCAGTTGGGGTGGTTGTGTCGGGTATGTTGACTGAATTAGCTTTACGCATATTTAATTTAAAAAGGAAACCTGCATCAATTAAAAGCTGAAAGCAATGAATATGAATGAATACAGTACCTTCTTAGCCTGTTTTGCAGGAGGTGCTACAATTTCATCCGCATTAAGCGTAACACGCAAGGGCTGAACAAGAATTCAATACAACAACCGTGCGTTAAAATTCTTGATGACTATTACGATTCAAAGTTAGGGAAGACAACAACAAGCACCGATATAAAAAGTTAAAGGTGTACTTACTAAATCTGTGTCATCTACTTTGTTCTCGGCAGGGAGAACTTCTTCGGTTACCTGGAAGCGATGACAAAAAAAAAATCAGATCATTATTCAAATATGTATCTAAAAGGCAGTGATACATGGCATAGATAAATTGTAAAGTAGAAGGAATAACTTGAAAGTTCATGGAAAGTAACAAAAAAACAAGCATCACACTTTGGGCACGCACCGTTAACTGAAACCGTGGTTATCAAAGGTGAATCATTACATTATTTAGTAAAAACTAGTCAAAGGCGTACTTACTAAATCTGTGTCATCTACTTTGCTCTCAGCAAGGAGAATTTCTTCGGGAACCTGGAAGCGATGACAAAAAAAATTCAGATCATTATTCGCAGATGTCATTAAAAGGTAGTCATACATGGCATAGATAAACTTGTAACTGTAATTGCACGCACCGTTAACTGAAACCGTGGTTGTCAAAGGTGGATTTAGTTTGGTTAAACTTCCTTTTCATTAAAACAAAACTACATGTACCGTTGATAATTTGACTCATCCGAACTAGAAATATTCTAATTAACTAGCTTCATGGGCAAGTAGATAAAATACGTTTGGAGGTACACTAACCATATTTGAGTCTTCCTGCTGCATTTCTTCGAGGCTGCTTTCTCTTTCCAGAATGTTTCCATGGACCGTGACCTGGAATCAGCAGAAACGATATCAAAAGATGAAATCATTTCACTTTGTTCCTTTGCAGCGTTTGCTCAGCGTGGGTAAATTTCGAACGACGAACTAGGATGTTTTGAACTATCTAAGGAAACAACGTGACGACAATTTGTGTTCGGGCGAACAAATTATCTCCAACAGCTTAGATAGTATGGGACCTGATGCCTGGTGTCCACTATGTGATGATTTCTTAATATGCTTTCTATAACTTTTCTTCTTTGTTAGTAATCTTGTCTTGTAACAAGTCACTTCATTTCTGGAAGGAAATTGGTTAAAATGAAAATACTACTGTTTTCCACTCTTACTTTGTCATCACTTTCTTCGAGAGAGCAAACATCTTCAAGTAGAAGCTCAACATCTTTCCCTTTGACCTTTATAACAAAAGAGCATATCAGGGTTAATCAGAGAACTTCAGCACTTAATGTCGACAAAGTAAATGCGAATTTACCTTTACCGCCATCATCAATCTATTTTTCTCTTTTGCCTCTTTTATCGAGTGTGACGGTTTGCTCGCCTAAGCAGAGAAAAGGAGAAAAAAAGAAACAAAAAGCTGGTAACAAAACAAAAGCTTAATTTATCAATTACAGATAATAATGAAATAACACTTCTATTTATAGCTGAAATGAGTCTTAGAAAGAGGCCCATCAAACAATAAGATGTCTGCCAAGGTACAGTGAGATCCGCATTTAATATTGTCAATTTTGGAAATAGCAAAGAAAGATGAATTGTTCTCTGTTTCCTAAAACGTAACAACGTTTTCTTTCGTTCCGGGGTATAAGAATGTCATCGACTGCTCCGACTGTACCTTAACTTTGGGACGTGTCGGTTCACTTCTTAATGGCTGCTCCTGCAAACAGTAAAGGCAAAACTATTAGATTCTGCTACTTTTTGCGTCACTATCTGTCATTGCCTATCATGAGGGTGTAAATGGGGAGGGGGCTCCACACGTGTCTGTCGTTGGTTGTCAGTAAATCTCAGTTTATTTTTTTCGCTAGTCGGTAATTTCTTCGTCGATTTGCCAGTAGTCCAGTAATTTTTTCGCGCTTTGTCGCTAGTCGCGGGTTAGCCCCAGTAACACGCCTGCGCTGACTCCGGCATGCGCAAAGCCGATATTGTTGTGCAGTATCTTAAACCATATGTGACAAATATGTTAACAAAAACGAAAACTTCCACTTACATCCTCAAGTTCAACGTCTGCCATTAACAAGGGCTTTTTGAGGGAGGCCACCTCGCCTTCAAGGTCACTTATTTTCTGGAAATAAACATATAGTAATGTTACAAGTTAATTTATGATCTTATTATCTTCGTTTGCATTAAAAGGTAAGTTAGTCACTAAGTTTGCAACATGCTAGTGTGCATTTTAAAGAAGGTAAATATAATAAGAAACTCGTAATAGCCCCACCGGTTACCTTTTCAAACCACTTTCGCAATTCGCCCTTCTCATCAACGAGGTCCGTTATATTTTGTCGGAGACTTAAGTTTTCTTGTAAGGCCTTTTAAAATAAAAAGAAAGCAAAAACCAGTAAAAAAATCGTTTCTTTTATTTGTGCCACTCTCTACAATATATAACCAAGCAGTATTACTCACATAATTAACTTACCGAATTTAGTGTTTTGCGAAGTTCACGGGTGGTATTTTTTTCGTCTCTTAGTTCTTCGCGAAGTTCTTCTATTTCGGTGCGCTGAAAGCAAAATCAATTAATTACACAATAAAAGAGAACCCAACGAAAATGAAAGATACACTTCACGTGAAAGTAATCAATGCCCGGCGATCTGGTTGAAACTCCAGACCCTCGTATAGTTTTTGCCTTTAAATACTTTTATTTTAAAACTATTTACATTGTCGCTTGGCTAAGGCTCAAAGCCTAACTTACCAGATCTTTAATCTCCTGATTTTGTTGGAGATCCTCACTTTGTAATTTACTTGTGGATGGTTGATGGGCCTGGAAGAAATGTCAGGAATAACGAAAGGTGACGTTTCACTGGATATGACATTGTTAACAACCCACCAACGTCTACAGGACGGGATAACTGCAAAAATGCAACGGCCACAATATCATAAGTTTTGGCCAGAAACTGTCATGCATACAAGCCTTAGAAAGTAAAATACAAGGTTTCCAAGGTAAAAAAAATATTACAGTTGAAAGACTGAATCACAAACCAGATCTGCATCCTCATCTTCTTCATCCTCGGGTTTTTCATCTCCCTTTCCTGCCTTCTTCAAAGATGCTGTAGACTTGAAGTGATTAAAAAAAAATATATCAAATCTGCCCAAGTATGATGAAAGTAGAAAGTAAAATAAGTGCTAACATCCAATTTTGATAACTGACATAGTGTTTGTAATGTTTAAGTAACGTTTTCCACCATACCAACCGACCCTAAACTGATAAATAGCTTAGAAATTGCCATATTCTCTCTCTCAATTCATTCTGTAAACTCGCGAAAGCGTTTACTGTGACCATAGAAAGCAATAGAAAAAATCTGGAGCGCGCTTACTTCAGCCGACAGTGCATTCTTGGCAGGAAAAAAATATATTATCATACCCTATATTTCCTGTTAAGTTCGGGTAGGACACTCTCGCCGCTAACCACTTTCCGCAGAATTTCATACGCGTCTTCCTCTGAGATAGAGTGCTTCAGAAACTGGAAGGTGTAGGAGGTGATTTTTTGACTTTTGCAGTACCTCCCAGGGTCTGCTGCCAGTTTTTCAACTTCAGCGAAACAACGTCTACTCAGGCGAGCTATTTGCTGCGCCTTCTTCATGCTCTAACAGAAGGAGAATGAAATTCAATTTTATATACACCTTTACTAACGTTATGACTTGCACAACGTCTGCAACATTCAGTTTTGAAACTATACTCACGTTTTTATTCCCAAACTTCATCTCGATGAAGAGGTTGACTTGCTTGTCCAACTTCTTGTCGATTCCGGGCCGTGGAAGATCGCAGCTGTCGGGATTACGAGACAGGTATCGGTACATTACCTCTCTCAGCACGTTTACTAATGGCCAGAATTCTGGCGCCTGGTAAGGTACGCTTTCAACGTAACCCGTGCGGTTTCCAGGTAAAATTGGCACATAAAATAGCTGCTTGTCCATCTTGAGATGAATGAAATCGTTTAAGAGAAGCCGAACTGTCTCAACAATTTTCCGATATACAATTTGTATCAAAGGTGAATTTTTATAGTGCATATTCTGCGTAGGAGGTGGTGCTGAAAATGGAACGAAAGCGAGGTCACGTCATTGTGTTTAAAATAGTTTGGGATCGTGGATTATGTGGTAATAATTTACCGAATGATACCAAAACACGTCGAGCTGTTCAAGAGCAAACAATAACTCGGGAAATAATTTGCAAAGTAGAAAAATAAGCAGGCAGCCAGACTGCTTCCACGTTTTCTATTAAATGTTGGTTGAAAGCGTTTGCATTAACAAAGTGTAAATCACGTTTCGCCTATCAGCAACAATTGAGCAATGTAAGGTCAAAAGGGTAGCGTGACACTGTGGGTTATGATGTAATTAATTATTCACCAGCCGCGACTGACTAAAAGCTTCGAGCTGGGCAAGAGCTATCGACACTTCGGGATATAATTTTGACTCCCGAAAAATAATCCATCACCCAGGCTAAATCCACATTTGTCAAGAAATCTTGATTTGAAATACTTTTTGGTGAACTAACTGCAATCATTCATTCCCGACCACTGTTGAGCAATTTTAAACTGGAGATCTGGATGTGACCCCATCACAGGTTATGATGTCATCATTTAGAGAACGCTTCGAACTGCTCAAGAGCGATCTGTAACTCGGGAACTATTTTGCATAGCGGAAAAATAATCAGACAGCAAAACTGGTTCCACGTTTGCTACTAAATGTTGGTTCAAAGCGTTTGCATTAACAAAGTGTAAATAACGTTGTCGCTTATCAGCAACAGTTGAGCAATGTGAAGTCGAGGGTAGCGTGACACTGTGGGTTATGGTGTAATTATTCACCAGCCTAGCCTGAAATGCCAGTCATCTCCCGCCCTCAGCCTAATGCCTCGCCCGGGCATTAGGCTGAGGGCGGGAGATGACTGACATTTCAGGCTATCACCAGCCGAGATCGAGACTGACTAAAAGCTTCGAGCTGGTCAAGAGCTATCGACACTTCGGGATATATTTTTGACTCCCGAAAAATAATACATCACCCAGGCTGAATCCACGTTTGCCAAGAAATCTTGACTTGAAATACTCTTCGGAGAACTAACTGCATGCGATCATTCATTCTCGACCGTGCATTTCACAAAGAGATGCCGGCTGTATGTGACCCCATCACAGGTTATGACGTAACCATGTAGAGAATGATACCAAAACGCTTCGAGCTGCTCAAGAGCGATCTGTACTCGGGAACTATTTTGCAGAGCGCAAAAAATAGTCAGGCAACAAAACTGGTTCCACGTTTGCTACTAAATGTTGGTTGAAAGCGTTTGCATTAACAAAGTGTACATCACGTTATCGCCTATCAGCAACAATTGAGCAATGTTAAGTCAAAAGAGTACCGTGGCACTGTGGGTTATGATGTAATTATTCACCAGCTGAGACTGACTAAAAGCTTCGAGCTGGTCAAGACCAATCGATACTTCGGGAAATAATTTTGACTCCTGATAAATAATCAAT
>CAXHUQ010000876.1:0-14474 GCA_964020085.1 Micromussa lordhowensis | reverse complement strand
CTGACATGTACTTTTAACTTTAAACTTCATCGCAGTTCAATAGAATTATCTTACCAGCTGACAGTTCCTCAAAACATTTTTTTGTCGAAATAGTAGTGAGAAGGAATTTTATTGGAAGACCGTTGATCAGGACTGAAATTCTCTCAACATTGACTGGTGAGTCCTCATGTTTTTAGTCTTTTGAAAACAATAATCGAAATGTCTGGAATGATGAGATGGAATTTTAGGGGCCCGGGCTCAATTTTGGCATTCAAATTACCTTTTCGAAATTCATCGGATCTGCATTGCTCTGGTGAAGTCAGCTGGTGGGAAAAATTGCATTGACGTGTTGTCTGAGGAAACTTGAATTAATGACTTGAATTAATGACTAGCCACGAGACTCTGACATGTACTTTTAACTTTAAACTTCATCGCAGTTCAATAGAATTATCTTACCAGCTGACAGTTCCTCACAACATTTTTTTGGTCTTGAAATTCACTGTCAACATAGTAGTGAGAAGGAATTTTATTGGAAGACCGTTGATCAGGACTGAAATTCTCTCAACATTGACTGGTGAGTCCTCATGTTTTTAGTCTTTTGAAAACAATAATCGAAATGTCTGGAATGATGAGATGGAATTTTAGGGGCCCGGGCTCAATTTTGGCATTCAAATTACCTTTTCGAAATTCATCGGATCTGCATTGCTCTGGTGAAGTCAGCTGGTGGGAAAAATTGCATTGACGTGTTGTCTGAGGAAACTTGAATTAATGACTTGAATTAATGACTAGCCACGAGACTCTGACATGTACTTTTAACTTTAAACTTCATCGCAGTTCAATAGAATTATCTTACCAGCTGACAGTTCCTCACAACATTTTTTTGGTCTTGAAATTCACTGTCGACATAGTAGTGAGAAGGAATTTTATTGGAAGACCGTTGATCAGGACTGAAATTCTCTCAACATTGACTGGTGAGTCCTCATGTTTTTAGTCTTTTGAAAACAATAATCGAAATGTCTGGAATGATGAGATGGAATTTTAGGGGCCCGGGCTCAATTTTGGCATTCAAATTACCTTTTCGAAATTCATCGGATCTGCATTGCTCTGGTGAAGTCAGCTGGTGGGAAAAATTGCATTGACGTGTTGTCTGAGGAAACTTGAATTGATGACTTGAATTAATGACTAGCCACGAGACTCTGACATGTACTTTTAACTTTAAACTTCATCGCAGTTCAATAGAATTATCTTACCAGCTGACAGTTCCTCACAACATTTTTTTGGTCTTGAAATTCACTGTCGACATAGTAGTGAGAAGGAATTTTATTGGAAGACCGTTGATCAGGACTGAAATTCTCTCAACATTGACTGGTGAGTCCTCATGTTTTTAGTCTTTTGAAAACAATAATCGAAATGTCTGGAATGATGAGATGGAATTTTAGGGGCCCGGGCTCAATTTTGGCATTCAAATTACCTTTTCGAAATTCATCGGATCTGCATTGCTATGGTGAAGTCAGCTGGTGGGAAAAATTGCATTGACGTGTTGTCTGAGGAAACTTGAATTAATGACTAGCCACGAGACTCTGACATGTACTTTTAACTTTAAACTTCATCGCAGTTCAATAGAATTATCTTACCAGCTGACAGTTCCTCACAACATTTTTTTGGTCTTGAAATTCACTGTCGACATAGTAGTGAGAAGGAATTTTATTGGAAGACCGTTGATCAGGACTGAAATTCTCTCAACATTGACTGGTGAGTCTGCATGTTTTTAGTCTTTTGAAAACAATAATCGAAATGTCTGGAATGATGAGATGGAATTTTAGGGGCCCGGGCTCAATTTTGGCATTCAAATTACCTTTTCGAAATTCATCGGATCTGCATTGCTCTGGTGAAGTCAGCTGGTGGGAAAAATTGCATTGACGTGTTGTCTGAGGAAACTTGAATTAATGACTTGAATTAATGACTAGCCACGAGACTCTGACATGTACTTTTAACTTTAAACTTCATCGCAGTTCAATAGAATTATCTTACCAGCTGACAGTTCCTCACAACATTTTTTTGGTCTTGAAATTCACTGTCGACATAGTAGTGAGAAGGAATTTTATTGGAAGACCGTTGATCAGGACTGAAATTCTCTCAACATTGACTGGTGAGTCTGCATGTTTTTAGTCTTTTGAAAACAATAATCGAAATGTCTGGAATGATGAGATGGAATTTTAGGGGCCCGGGCTCAATTTTGGCATTCAAATTACCTTTTCGAAATTCATCGGATCTGCATTGCTCTGGTGAAGTCAGCTGGTGGGAAAAATTGCATTGACGTGTTGTCTGAGGAAACTTGAATTAATGACTTGAATTAATGACTAGCCACGAGACTCTGACATGTACTTTTAACTTTAAACTTCATCGCAGTTCAATAGAATTATCTTACCAGCTGACAGTTCCTCACAACATTTTTTTGGTCTTGAAATTCACTGTCGACATAGTAGTGAGAAGGAATTTTATTGGAAGACCGTTGATCAGGACTGAAATTCTCTCAACATTGACTGGTGAGTCTGCATGTTTTTAGTCTTTTGAAAACAATAATCGAAATGTCTGGAATGATGAGATGGAATTTTAGGGGCCCGGGCTCAATTTTGGCATTCAAATTACCTTTTCGAATTCATCGGATCTGCATTGCTCTGGTGAAGTCAGCTGGTGGGAAGAATTGCATTGACGTATTAGAATAATTGTCACTCACATGTGCTATGAACTGGCTTTTTGTCTGAGAAGCCAGTCTGTTTTTAGCTGTGATTTCTTGATCATGAATGATGTCAAACTGCTTTTTTCTGTCGATCAGGACTCAAATTCTCTGACAATTTTGGCATTAAATATATCTTTCGAATTCCGGAAATTCAGCTCATTCCGCATGAAAACACTGAGAAGAGAGTTCAAAACATCCTTCGCGCAAGTGTTTTCACGGGTTTTTTCTCGTTCAATTTGGAATTAATTTGCACTTTCAGCTTTTCTGAAATTGATTCCAAATTGAACTCGAAACCGCGTGATTACCTGTGCAAATCAAGTTTGGTTAACTGGCAAATTCCCGTCGTATTTGAAGGTCGAAATACACGGCAGGAAAAATGGCAGTAATGTTATGGTGTAAATTTATCTTTATTCCCAGAATAGTCTGATCAGTTGTAGCAACAATATTATTGAGGGAATTTTATTGCGAGCTAATATTTTTCATTCATCTGAGCTTGACTCGTCGGACGAAGTCAGCCGGTAGGGAGCGTTCGGATTGCATGGTGGGAACTGAGGAACAACGTGTGAAGAGGTGAAAAGGAATTTGATCAACGCCGATGTTCTCCCAACGTCGACAATTTATGTTTTGAGTGGTGAAAGTCACTACATGTACTCCCAGAATAGTTTAATCAGTCGTAGGAATGATATCGTGAGAATAATACTCGTTACTGGTAGTCGGGGATAAGCCTTCGTTATGCAGGTTCTCAAGTCCGATTAAGTCGGCAATTCTCATAAGATGTGTGTTGCATTGTAATTGCATTGTATTATTTCATTCTTAGAATTTATTGACACAATAAACAGTTTAGTGACTTGATGAGATCTGTCTTGCATTCTATCATTTTGTCAGAGAATCTTGAAAAACTGAGATCTGTGCCAATCGATTTCAGTAGCAAGCCACAATTTAAGTTTGTGATAAAAAATCAGGAAGTTGGTAATTTCATTTTTCCAGGCCGGAAAAATTTCCAGGCAAATATTTCCGAGCGCTGCCTGGGAACGAGGTTGATAAGCAAAATGGCGGACGTGTTTCTTGTAGATCACGGAAGCTGGCTAGTTAGTATTTCAGTCGCCTGAAAGCGCTAAATGTCCCTTTTTGCTGTCCGAGGAAAATGTCTTGAGTCGCAGAGAAGTTCGTGAGGGCCGTCGATGGATAAGCTGGCCGCCATTTGACGACCTGCCTGATGCCAGCATCGCAGGATCGCATGATATAGCACAATCGGAAGGTAGATTTAATAGTCCTGTAATAATTTGCTTTCGATTTAAGCAATAGAGCACTTTTTCCGTCTTTATATAGCCTCATGTAAACACGAGGAGGGCTGGGAGAATTCGAGACAGTTATGCAAACCCGAGGCACATACAGTCGAGGGTTCGTAACAACAAAAACAACAATTTATTTACCCCATAAACTTACATACATGCAGATAAATTATTCAAATAGATAGAGATAAAATAATATAACGGGGTCTGGCTGCCTGAAATAACTGAAAACTTAAAAGGGGCAGGCAGGCAGCATTACAATTTGTTTAGGATAATTTAGGTCGGACGGACACACATACATCACAATAGAAAAATATGGAAGGTAAAGCACAATAGTAGCAATATAAAAACCATACATTATTCGTTATTATTGCAAAACCATACAGTCACCAAATTCACACCCCAAGCAATTGACTTTGGAGTCAAACGCCCCTCCCCTCTCCCCCCAACGGGGGGTGAACTACTGCCACGTACACCTGCCCAACATACATACGTTTGTTCTCGAGCCCGCCTAGTGAAAAAACACCCTCTCCACAACTATTCTCGACTTGCTGCCAATTTTCTTGCAAAACCATACAGTCACCAAATTCACACCCCAAGCAATTGACTTTGGAGTCAAACGCCCCTCCCCTCTCCCCCCAACGGGGGGTGAACTACTGCCACGTACACCTGCCCAACATACATACGTTTGTTCTCGAGCCCGCCTAGTGAAAAAACACCCTCTCCACAACTATTCTCGACTTGCTGCCAATTTTCTTGCAAAACCATACAGTCACCAAATTCACACCCCAAGCAATTGACTTTGGAGTCAAAAACGCCCCTCCCCTCTCCCCCCAACGGGGGGTGAACTACTGCCACGTACACCTGCCCAACATACATACGTTTGTTCTCGAGCCCGCCTAGTGAAAAAATTTTTCTTGCAAACCATACAGTCACCATACAATCACCCTGCAAAATTTGATCCAGGAACGTCTTTTGGGTCTGTTGGACTGGATTTACCTTGACTTTCATTTTTCATTTTCAGTTCAAGGCTGCCCAAACAGGCTGAATTAAGCCGATTCTGCATTCTACAGGTATGAACCTTTCATAGTTCAGCGGTGGAAGTCAGAGGAGGAAACTGTATTGTGAAACATGATTTTATTTTGTGAGTTGACAAACTGGGGTAATTGTTTTGGCAGGGTAACAAGGCGAGGAAACTTGACAAGGCCACCTAGTTGATCTGGAAATCTGATCTAAGAGTTGGCCTGAACTTGGTTGTTTGTGGATGCATCCGGGTCAGGGAATCAGTTGTGGCGTCCACTGGAAAGCAACGTTTCAGCTTGAAAGCTGGCACTTCAAGTTGATAGCCATTTTGTTAGTCGAGCCACTCCAAATGACACTTTATAAGACTGATTTCTCACTTGAGGCTGTTATAGATGTCACCTGATGGAACAAATGAGAATATTTTTAAGTCCAGAGTTAAGAAATGTCTTAGTTTATCATTTATTTAAATATTTAGACATTTCAAATTCTCTGCAACAGTAATTAGTGGTATGTAAATTTTATAGTGTATAAAGCATGGCTATGAATATTATTGTCTTTAAAATCCCCCTGAAGAGTGAGAGATCACGGAACAGGCTTGTTGGGATGAAAGTGTAGTTTTTGATGAAGTCTTCAATTCATTATCTTATTATAATACATATATCTATATCTACCTGGAGTTTTGAAAATGGGGTCTGTTAATATGGTGCTATTAAGTTATTTTCGTCTGTAAACTTTATCAAACCAGCTTGACTTGATTAAGCCATTTCGATTTTTTGGATTTCAATTTCAATTTGACTTTGACTTTTCTCGACAGAGGTTGGGGTTGTATATCAGAAATATGCAAAACTGTCAGAATCAAACTAGTTTGTTATTAAGTTGAAGCCAAATTAAAATTTTAAGCCCAACAGGGTTTTATGTACTAATATCTCCAGGAGTGTGCCTAATTTTGGATATCTATTTGGAGTTCCTGTCCCGTAATCCAAGTGAAGGTGTTTGGGTGTGGTTTCTTTGTACTCTTATGCCTAGTATCAAGTGGCTTTGACTTGTGCTGAGTGGAGAACATGCTATATACTAGGTAGAGATAGCACAGTTTTCAGGCATTGACTATGATTTAAAGGCTGTCTAGTGTGCCATTATTGATGCAATTGCTTGCAAAGGGCTTTCCTGTGATATGATGACATGAGCCTAAATATTTCCACAGGTGGCCAAGAGATTCTAGTTTCATTTCCTGGTTATGCTATATAAAGTTTGGAGTGTATAACTTCAGGTAAGCACTGCTTAAGTTACTCTATAAGACACTTGGTCTTATAGAAATTATTGGTCTTGGAAAAATTCAGGCTCATGGTATCATATCACATGAAAGCCCTTTGCAATCAATTGCCTCAATATAATTATAATTATAATATTAATTATAAATTTTCATTCATTTATCTTGCTACCTTGATATATTTACTTTTATGTAAGTTATGCATATGTACGTATAGATATATTTTTTATGTTAGCTTTTATTTATTGTTGATGTGATGTCTGAAAGGATTTTATCAACTAAATAAATGTAGTTGTACAATAATAGCACACTAAACTGTCTTAATCATAGTCAAATCCTGACAACTGTGCTATCTCTCTGGTTTTGAGGTCTTGTTTTGACAGAGTATGGCAAGGAAGCTTGACAAAGAAGGCCTCCTAGTGGTGATCTGGAAATCTAACCCAAGAGTTGGGAAGTTGATTCCGGAACTTGGTCTTCGTGGATGGATCCTGTTCTTGAGTTGTCAGGGAATCATTTGTGACATCCACCGGAAAGCGGTATCCCTTCCACAAGTCGGGAGTTTTTGCATGTATCAGCTCTAGAGTTACTAAGTTATCCAAGTAGTAATGGTACAATCAAATGAGTTTATTGTTTATTTAAATATTTAGACATTTCAAATTCTCTGCGGCAGTAATTACCGGTATGTCAATTGTATAGTGTACAAAGCATGGCTATGAATATTATTGTCTTTAAAATCCCCCTGAAGAGTGATAGATCACCTAACAGGCTTGTTGGGATGAAAGTGTAGTCTTCGATGAAGTCTTCAATTCATTATCTTATCATTCATTATCTTATTATATATGTTTCGAAAACCAGGTCCAACCATGTCCAACGGGCCCAGTAAAGCCCAGTGTCTTATGGAGTAACTCAGCAGTGCTTACTTCAAGTTCTACACTCCACACTTGATCTAGCATAAGCAGAAATTGACAATAGAATCTCTTGTCCTCCCTTCTGTGGAAAAATTCAGGCTGATGACATCATATCACATGAAAGCCCTTTGCAAGAAATTGCCTCAATAAATATTAATTATAAATTTTCATTCATTTATCTTGTTACCTTGATACAGCTACTTTTATTTAAGTTATGCATATGTACATATAGATATATTTTTTATGTTAGCTTTTATTTATAGTTGATGTGATGTCTGAAAGGATTTTATCAACTAAATAAATTTAGTTGTACAATAATGATAGTCAAATCCTGACAACTGTGATATCTCTCTGGTTTTGAGGTCTTGTTTTGACAGGGTGTGGTATGGAAGCTTGACAAAGAAGGTCTCCTACTGGTGATCTGGAAATGTAAACCAAGAGTTGGTAAGTTGATTCCGGAACTTGGTCTTTGTGGATGGATCCTGTTCTTGAGTTGTCAGGGAATCATTTGTGACCTCCCCGGAAAGCGGCATCCCTTCCGCAAGTCGGGACTTTTGGCATGTCTCAGCTCTAGAGTTACTGGGTTATCCAAGTAGTAATGGTACAATCAAATAAGTTTATTGTTTATTTAAATATTTAGACATTTCAAATTCTCTGCAACAGTAATTACCGGTATGTAAATTGTATAGTGTATAAAGCATGGCTATGAATATTATTGTCTCTAAAATCCCCCTGAAGAGTGAGAGATCACCTAACAGGCTTGTTGGGATGAAAGTGTAGTCTTTGATGAAGTCTTCAATTCATTATCTTATCATTCATTATCTTATTATATATGTTTCGAAAACCAGGTCCAACCATGTCCAACGGGCCCAGTAAAGCCCAGTGTCTTATGGAGTAACTCAGCAGTGCTTACTTCAAGTTCTACACTCCACACTTGATCTAGCATAAGCAGAAATTGACAATAGAATCTCTTGTCCTCCCTTCTGTGGAAAAATTCAGGCTGATGACATCATATCACATGAAAGCCCTTTGCAAGAAATTGCCTCAATAAATATTAATTATAAATTTTCATTCATTTATCTTGTTACCTTGATACAGCTACTTTTATTTAAGTTATGCATATGTACATATAGATATATTTTTTATGTTAGCTTTTATTTATAGTTGATGTGATGTCTGAAAGGATTTTATCAACTAAATAAATTTCGTTGTACAATAATGATAGTCAAATCCTGACAACTGTGATATCTCTCTGGTTTTGAGGTCTTGTTTTGACAGGGTGTGGCATGGAAGCTTGACAAAGAAGGTCTCCTACTGGTGATCTGGAAATCTAAACCAAGAGTTAGTAAGTTGATTCCGGAACTTGGTCTTTGTGGATGGATCCTGTTCTTGAGTTGTCAGGGAATCATTTGTGACATCCACCGGAAAGCGGCATCCCTTCCACAAGTCGGGACTTTTGTCTCAGCTCTAGAGTTACTGGGTTATCCAAGTAGTAATGGTACAATCAAATAAGTTTATTGTTTATTTAAATATTGCCTCAATCATTGGACACTAAACTGCCTTAAAATCATAGTCAATGCCTGAAAGCTATGCTAATTCTACTAAGTATATAGCATGTTCTTCACTCAGCACAAGTCAGACTGACTTGATACTATGGATACAAGTACAAAGAAACCACACCCCATCAACTTCCCTTGGATTAAGGGCCAGGAACGCCAAATAGGTATCCAAAATTAGCCACACTCCTATAGATATTAGAACATAAAACCCTGTTGGGCTTAAAATTTTCTTTAGCTCCAACTGAATAACAAACTAGTTTGATTCTGACAGTTATTTTTTATCTGGAAATAATTTAATATAATAAGTTAAGTTAAGTTATATGTGTGTATATACATATATGTTTTTATATTTTTATATTTATATTTTTCTATAGATGTGTAAACGATGTTGGTTAACCAACATCCAAGTATCGATTTTGTAAGTGCTGAAGAAGCCCGAACGGGCGAAACGTCCATGTATTAAAGACCACAAAGAGAAAAGTTCGCATCTTCTTCTGTTTATTCTACCTTTATATATTTCTATATATATAAGAAGAAATTGCTAATTGGGTTGTCAATGGCAATGCCAAGCCTGACAAGGCTTTTGGAACCATCAAAACCCATCCAGGGGAATCCCCTTCGGCTCATTACATCGTGCTGCGCACCGCCATTGAAAACCTTTCAGCATTTACCGAATTTTATCTTAAGCCTCTAGCCCAAACCTTGCCATTTAGACATTTCAAATGGTAATTATGTAAATTTTATAGTATATAAAGCATGGTTATGAATATTATTGTCATTAAATCCCCTGAAGAGTCTTGTTTGATTCTGACAGTTTGCCTTTTTAGTATTTTTTATCTGCAAATAATTTAATATTCAAGAGTTTTCATTGGCTTAGCGATCATGGGCTATGAGCCATTATGCCATGCTCTAAAAATGTTTTAGAGTCCGCATGTTATTGAAAAGTGCAGTAATGACTTGAATATTAGCGCAAATAAGTGTTTTCTCTCTTTTGCATCCCATCATCTAGTCAAAACTTTTGCCTAAGGGATCCACTCGGCGCCATTTAAGGTGATTCCTGAGAAATAAAATTTAGCGATGATTTTTTTTGAAAATTTACCTGAATGTTCTCTACCAAGCACTGTTTCGGAAAATAAAATTAAAATGATAGATCACCATTTTCGTTTAAGAGATGTGATTATAATAATGACCTGCAAAATAGAAACCTCTCAAATAGGGACACCTCGCTCTGTCCTTTCGGTGTACGTGTGATAGAGGTATGACTGTATATGTATCTACTCGGATTTCGAAAATGTACACTCCGGTGAGAATTTATGTCTATGAGCTTCCGCGTTTCCGCGCTTCCGCGTTTCCTCATTTTTTAAAGTTTGACAACAAAATTCCCAGTACTTGTTTAGAACTGTTCATCGTTATCGCCTGCCTAATATGAAGTGCTTAAGTTAAATATTTCACAAGGAAAGTTACTCGCGTGTTTCAAAGTAGGACACTTAGCCGTATTCCATGATAAGCAAAACATGACTATTCGAAGCGCGTTTTTTCTATGATACAATTACCAATTGAATTTTGTAAACCGGTCATATAACGCATAGTTATATACTTTAGAAGAATTCAGAGCGATTTCTAGTAACAATCCAAAGGACAGGACACACAGACAGAACGTGTACCATCATTTCACAAGTGCGAAACTTCACCTTATAACTGAGTACTTGTTTAAATATCGCTGTTCAACATTTCAGTACACAGTTATAGTGTATACTTGAAAAGAGAATTCAGATTTTCAGTGTACTAGATTCTGTAGGGTTTGCTTATACGGAAGAATATAGTTGTATACCTGCTTTTTAGAGGAAATATTACACTTCGAGTTAA
Organism: Micromussa lordhowensis; assembly: GCA_964020085.1. NCBI lineage: Eukaryota > Metazoa > Cnidaria > Anthozoa > Scleractinia > Lobophylliidae > Micromussa > Micromussa lordhowensis. The sequence continues at coordinate 3,840 of CAXHUQ010000876.1, read as the reverse complement.
CTATGCTCATTTTACAAAATTCACGCGCGCGCCGTACACTTGAAATTGCCGAACTCGATTTCAATTTATTTCGCATAAGCTGCACTTCTGAATCAGAAAATTCGCTCCTTGGACGGGTAAGACTTATTCCTTGCACAATTAAGAGTTTGTTCCCCCTTGTAAGCATTTTAAATCCTATAAGAACGGAACGTGGAATGTGCACACAACAGTTCCCGCGCAAACACTTTCCCATCGATTGTCTTAAAAGAGATCGCTAAAAATTAATGCGGAAAGTTAAATTTTCTGCTCTTTTCAAGTGGAAGAGTTGATCTTTTTCTAGAAAAGTAGAATTGCTGGAACCTTTCACTGAGTCCATAGCCCTCACTCAACACCTTTTTAGCGTATTTAGTATTCTCTTCGTTCGAATCCAACGACTTCAAATCACCGACTTCGAAGCGATATATCTCTTTAGAGTTAATAGCTACTATACATCGGCAAAGACTAAATATGTTTCTTAGCAATCCATCTTTATTGTGTTAAAATTTCAGAAAAATCGAACGAAACCAGAGTTAATTAGTCAAAACTTTTGCCTAAGGGATCCACTCGGCGCCATTTAAGGTGATTCCTGAGAAATAAAATTTAGCGATGAGTTTTTTTGAAAATTTACCTGAATGTTCTCTACCAAGCACTGTTTCGGAAAATAAAATTGAAATGATAGATCACCATTTTCGTTTAAGAGATGTGATTATAATAATGACCTGCAAAATAGAAACCTCTCAAATAGGGACACCTCGCTCTGTCCTTTCGGTGTACGTGTGATAGAGGTATGACTGTATATGTATCTACTCGGATTTCGAAAATGTACACTCCGGTGAGAATTTATGTCTATGAGCTTCCGCGTTTCCGCGTTTCCGCGCTTCCGCGTTTCCTCATTTTTTAAAGTTTGACAACAAAATTCCCAGTACTTGTTTAGAACTGTTCATCGTTATCGCCTGCCTAATATGAAGTGCTTAAGTTAAATATTTCACAAGGAAAGTTACTCGCGTGTTTCAAAGTAGGACACTTAGCCGTATTCCATGATAAGCAAAACATGACTATTCGAAGCGCGTTTTTTCTATGATACAATTACCAATTGAATTTTGTAAACCGGTCATATAACGCATAGTTATATACTTTAGAAGAATTCAGAGCGATTTCTAGTAACAATCCAAAGGACAGGACACACAGACAGAACGTGTACCATCATTTCACAAGTGCGAAACTTCACCTTATAACTGAGCACTTGTTTAAATATGGCTGTTCAACATTTCAGTACACAGTTATAGTGTATACTTGAAAAGAGAATTCAGATTTTCAGTGTACTAGATTCTGTAGGGTTTGCTTATACGGAAGAATATAGTTGTATACCTGCTTTTTAGAGGAAATATTACACTTCGAGTTAACTATGCTCATTTTACAAAATTCACGCGCGCGGCGAACACTTGAAATTGCCGAACTCGATTTCAATTTATTTCGCATAAGCTGCACTTCTGAATCAGAAAATTCGCTCCTTGGACGGGTAAGACTTATTCCTTGCACAATTAAGAGTTTGTTCCCCCTTGTAAGCATTTTAAATCCTATAAGAACGGAACGTGGAATGTGCACACAACAGTTCCCGCGCAAACACTTTCCCATCGATTGTCTTAAAATTTCAAAGTATTATATTTCCGTGTCTTTTTACCTTTTAGCCACAAAATTTATACAAGTTGTTTGTCTGTGTCGAAGTTTACAGTGTGTATAATGTCATTTTCGTACGTTCAATTGGTCATTACTGCGCATGTGCTGCATTTTTCAATAAACATTTCCCCATACATTCTCTTCAAATTTCAAAGTATTATATTTTCGTGTGTTTTTACTTTTTAACCACAAAATTTATACAAGTTGTTTGCCTGTGTCTAAGTTTACAGTGTGCACAATTTCATGTTCGTACGTTCAATTGGTAGTTACTGCGCATGCTCTAAACATCGTAATTTTCCAATACATTGTCTTAAAATTTCAAAATACTGCCTTTTCATGTGTTTTTAACGTTTTACTACAAAATTTACACAAGTTGTTTGTTTCTGTCTAAGTTTACAGTGTGCACAATTTGAGGCGCGTACGTTGAATTTGTCGTTACTGCGCATGTACCGAATTTTTTCATACATTTCTTCTTATTTTACGATAGTCGTAACTTTGAAAATCGTAGAGCAATTGACAAATGCTTTGAAACAGAAAAACTGTGCATGATATTTACCTATTCAATATACGCAGAAGTTGTCACTGTCTTTGATAAAGTACTGCGCATGCCCTAAATATCGTCAAGTTTTCATAAGACATTTTCAGAATGCTCTATCTTCCTCATTTTTTAAAGTTTGACAACAAAATTCCCAGTACTTGTTTAGAACTGTTCATCGTTATCGCCTGCCTAATATGAAGTGCTTAAGTTAAATATTTCACAAGGAAAGTTACTCGCGTGTTTCAAAGTAGGACACTTAGACGTATTCCATGATAAGCAAAACATGACTATTCGAAGCGCGTTTTTTCTATGATACAATTACCAATTGAATTTTGTAAACCGGTCATATAACGCATAGTTATATACTTTAGAAGAATTCAGAGCGATTTCTAGTAACAATCCAAAGGACAGGACACACAGACAGAACGTGTACCATCATTTCACAAGTGCGAAACTTTACCTTATAACTGAGCACTTGTTTAAATATCGCTGTTCAACATTTCAGTATTAGGACCTTCTGTTGTACGTTTTCTTGTTAGTCACCTGTACGAAGGTAAGAAAAAAAAAGCGGGCATTTTAAGCTTTCGGATGAAAATATTTTAGCGTCAATATTGTCCGCTTTTCATCCAGGAACGTTTTTAACCGCAGAATAAGGTACCTTTTCCGCGCTTTTAAAGAGATCGCTAAAAATTAATGCGGAAAGTTAAATTTTCTGCTCTTTTCAAGTGGAAGAGTTGATCTTTTTCTAGAAAAGTAGAATTGCTGGAACCTTTCACTGAGTCCATAGCCCTCACTCAACACCTTTTTAGCGTATTTAGTATTCTCTTCGTTCGAATCCAACGACTTCAAATCACCGACTTCGAAGCGATATATCTCTTTAGAGTTAATAGCTACTATACATCGGCAAAGACTAAATATGTTTCTTAGCAATCCATCTTTATTGTGTTAAAATTTCAGAAAAATCGAACGAAACCAGAGTTAATTAGAATTTTTTTTGTGAGTCCACTATGACTTCCCTTGTGGACTAACAAAATACGCAGCGGTCAGTCATAGAATGATTCCGGCAATTCTGCTTTTTTTACAAAAAGATCAACTCTGCTAATTGAAAAGAGCAGAAAAATAAACTTTCTGCATTTATTTCTCATAGAACAAATGCAAAATTGTTACCTTATTTGTTAATGCGAGTCGATTAGTTGAAAAGTTAAAAAAGGTACCTTTTAAGAAAAAAAAAAGATTTTTAACCGCAGAATAAGGTACCTTTTCCGCGCTTTTAAAGAGATCGCTTCAACCTGAAAAAAGGGTACCTTTTTCGCGCTTTAAAGCTTTGTTTGGTAAAGTGAGAAATGCATGAAAAGTGGACAATATTGGCTTCAAAATTTTGCACTCGAAAGCTTAAAATACCCGCCTTACATAACAGAAAGCGACGTTTCGGTCAAAAAAAAAGCTAGAATTATTGCCTGAGAGCTGACAATTGAATTCTTCCCACTCCACAAGAGCTGGATCCTTTGCTAGTTTCCAGCTCTCCTGGGTTAGAGGCCTCAAAAAGGGATATGGGAACGAGAATGAAAAAATTCCCGTCAGCCATTTCGTCAATGGATCTCTGTTTT
>CAXHUQ010000874.1:0-13150 GCA_964020085.1 Micromussa lordhowensis | reverse complement strand
AAAAAGTATGCTTAATACCTTGAGTGACAGAAAATTTTTAAGTAAATATTCTACAAAGTATTATTTGTTTGTTTCTATATTGTTTGAGACCAAGTAATGTATTTCGTCAATCATCATTAGCTCACATTGACAACATTGCACTATTTGAAAATATCATCATTGACAGGTTTTACATTTACATATCAATAATCTGAAAAAAGGTTTTTTTAAGGAGAAAATATGTTTTCTTGTTAGTAGAATACTAGCATGTAAATGCATACCATTTCATAACCTGTAGCTATAATTATATTCCGTTACTGTCAATGAACTGGTGACAATTGAAGTCATTTGGAAAATGAAGTCACACCCTTTTAAGCCGTAATTTAGCACACATTTTCATCTATAAGTAAATAAATGGTTTGCAAGAGTCATCCAATGTGCTTGTGTGCAACAGTAACTGAAATTACGTGCGTTTGCGCACTGCTGTAATATCAATGTTTAAACAGCATTTATGTGTCACGGTTTGAAACTGAAATATAGAGGTAATATATAAATTAAATAACTTTGACAACCATTTCCAATAATGTTTGAGTTTAGCAAAAGTTTTATTTGATTAAGCGATTCATAACGTTTAATTTCAAAATGATAAATACCTTAGAAACCTAAAAAGAAATATTTATATCTTCCCATTTTTTTCGCGCTGTATCTAGTCATGGCTTACAGCGAACCTGAAACTACAGTTAATGATATGATTTTCCTCACAATATTCCGGAATGTAATATGACTTAAAGGCCGCATCAAAAGGTTTTAGCGTGGAGGTTAAAGCGTCCGAAGTATCGTAGAACCTAAAAAGTAAATAGACGAGTCACCAACAGCTGAAAACTAAAAACTAACTATAGGCCTTTACGTGTTTCCACATTAGCCAGAAACTTGTTACGGTTCCTTTTAGCATTTACAATACAAGTTAGTTTGCACTCCAAGATGCTACCGATTTTCTGCTTCGTACGGTGGGCGATATGTGTCCTGCCTGTGCCTGGGATTGAACCTAGGCCGCAAGATCCGAAGGCGAGGATATTAACGTTCGGCCTACGGGACGGGACAGCAATGTAACTTAATCTAGTGGTAGAATTTCACTGCAATTTTAGTCATCTATAACTTAAAAGGGGCAAAAAATCATTTTAGCCTAAATTCTATATGATCAAAACACATAAAAGATTATCTCTCTCTGTAACTATGTTCCTTAAGTAACAGACATAAACTTCCTCTCACATTACTTTATTTTGATTGAAACCATGAACACTATTTTGATTAAAAACATGAACACTTCGAAGATGGCGGTATAACGCTCCCACTTATTTACTAAGAAACTCAGCTTTGATGCCATCGATTGTAATGTAAAGCTCCTCCACAGCCTACCAATGCCATATAAGAAGTCAATCACCATTTCTAGTGTATAAGCGTTTTATAAAGAATATATCGAATGCACATTTTAGGATAATTGTATATACATGTTGTGTTTTATATAAATGATTTATGGCCAATTTAATCGTATGGAGGCGTCGCAAATATGTAATACAACTGTCCTACAATAAACTTTTAATCGTGTGGGCGCCGCAGATATGTCGCAAGGTTTACACTATAGAAAGCAACAGCGAATACACAAAAACACAGCTGATAAACATGTAATAAGCTAGAACGAAAACGAAGATGCAAAAAAATGAAGCGACAAATTCTAAGGGAACAGTGTGTACTTAACAGCAGGGTGTACTGTATTTTGTAATAGCATAAATATTATATACCAAAGATATGTATCAAAGATGTCATCATAATAAAAGAAGTCAGATCAGTGCGTTTTCAACGCTTTTACCAACACGCGTGGGCAAAAATTAACTTAAAAGAAGTAATTACAAACATTTTTGGTTTTGATTATCTTTTACGAAAAATATAATCTAACAATTTAAATTCAGCAAAGTAGAAAGTATGTGAAAATTATAAAAGAAGTTGTCCACTTTTTTACCAAAATGAATTTAACAACAGCCATCTAGCGTAATAAAAGCAAAGCAAAACGCGTTTAATTGATGTAGAGTCTTATGCTCGATACTTTTGACAAGGTTTTAATTCTGTTAGATGACATTTATTGCATCAAGATATGATTCGGTTTCTTTGTTCGGTTTGTTTTATCCAAATTACAAAAAGAAAAAAAATAAATCATCAGTCACTATCGCTAGAAATTGTGCTATCCAAGCTTTGACATGAGTGTACATGCACTATGAATGTTAAGGACTGAATAACAATACATACATGACATTAACAAGCGTATAACATTATTTCTAAGCTGAAAAAAATTGTTTGAATATGCGCTAAAATACGTTTAACCTGAAACGAGAGCCTTGTACAATGTAAGCTCTCTCGTCATTAGCATTGAAACCCCGCTATTCTTAGATATGACCTAGTGCTAGGCTTTCGCCTACACAGTGTTTACATTGTATTGATTTCAAACCAGTGGCGTAGCAAGCATGTATACACATACGCAAGTACCTATCGAGTACATCTAGAAACCAAAATTTGGTATAACAATATAAGGAAAACATTTTTGGTGCATAATCTTTAGTAGGTTAAATGTCTTTGAAACAAAAAAGAGCGTACGTGTTAAAAGGTCCTGGCTGTGTCCCTGTAAACTCGGCCTTGATTGTACTGTAGCGGTTGTTAAAAATAAGAGAGGCCTTGCCGTAACTTCAGTAGTCTAGCATTATGTAAACACACGTGTTGTAAACTTGGGTGAGATCAAAAGGAATAGATTACAGGATTACTGTGTATAAAATGTAACTGTGATTCGTTTTACAAATGGAAGTCAGCCTTCATTTCTAGCTTAATACACTTATGTTAATTGCGGAATAAAGACACATCAGTTCAGGTTTGTTGTCATTATTTTGCCGCTTTTATTAAACTTATTCTTATACTACGTAGAGTAATCTCTATTACTAAGTTTATATGATTGAGGGAAAACTGGTGCGCTCGATGATGAGACTTTGTGCTGTCGTTGAAAGAATGCATTATTAATTATTGCGAAAATGTGCGTGCTCGTGTTATCGGTAATGTGTACTATTGTTAAAGCTTTTTAACATTGATGTAAGCTGTCGTTAATGCTTTCTATTACTTATGCATGCTGTCGTCAATGCTCACTATCTTTGATGCATGATGTTGGTTATACTTTTTATCGTTGATGCATGCCAGTGTTAATGCTTTCTAACGTTATGCATGCTATCGTTAATGCCTTCTAGCGTTGATGCATGCTATCGTTAATGCTTTTCTCTTTGATGCATGATGTTAATAATACTTTTTATTATTGATGCATTCTATTAGTAATGCTTTCTAACGTTTAAGCATGTAATCGTTAATGCTTTCTAGCATTGATGCGTGCTATCGTTAGTACTTTCCACGTCGATGCATGTTATCGTTAATGCTATCTATCTCTGATGCATGATGTCAATAATCCTCTTTATCGTTAATGCATGCTGTCGTTACTGCTGTTTATCGTTCGTACATGCTATCGTTAATGCTTTCTGTCGTTGATGCGTGTTGTCGTTAATGCTTACTTTCTTTGATGCATGTTATCGTTAATGCCTTCTATCGTTGAATATCGTTGACACATCGCATACAGACCAAATTGTTCAAATTTACAAGTTTACATGGCTTTCTTGCTTTTAATTTATCGTGTTTTAGTTGCAAACGTTCAAGTTAATCGTTTTAGCTGTGTCCTTTTATCGTGTTATCATTTTATTGCCGTTAAGAAACATGGAGTTAATTTTATACTATTGTCGTTTTATCGCGTTATCGTTTCTGTACTGTTTTATCATATCAACGTGGTAAACAATTGTACCTTTTCTCTTATTTACTCTCGTTTAATCGTTTTATTGCTTTAACATTTACAGTTTTATTATTGTAAAAATGTTGCTTTGTCGGTGTAAAAAATATCGTTTTATCACTGTGTTGTATCGTTTAATCGATAGGTGTAAGCTTAGATATAGTTTTAACTATACATGTGTGATATCGGCGATGCCTACTATTGATGTTGCGAGCTATGGTTAAGTACTATCGTTAATCATTGGCTTTCAATGTAGTATTGTCGTTACGAATACAGCATATGTTGCTTTGTCGTTGATTGAATTACATGGTGTCGAATATGATCATCGTGGTCGTTAAGGGACATCAACGCAAACTATGAAAACGTAACAGTTGTGAGTACTGTTTCTAATTATTCCCTGTCCAATAGAATCTTAGAATCCTCTGTTTGCCTAAATAATTAACCCAGCTAACACAAACAGTTTCTGGAAAGGGTATAAACCATTTTTCTTACGTGTTCTAAAATTGGTCCATCGTAACAAATGAACATATGTGTTATACGGTTATCATGACACGTTACAAAAACTTATTGTTCATCAAGGTTTACGAAAATGTTTTATACAATCCCTGGACAATAGTTTCTTTATATAATCATTTGACCTTTCTTTTGCAAACACATTTACACAGTTTGATAGAACTGTGTTACATCTACGTAAACGCAACGGTTTGCCAAAACTGTGATAATACGTCCCTATCAAACAGTGATTAGAAATGAGTTAACATGTACAGATGATGTCTATAAGCATTTTCAAAACACTGTCTGTAAATGATAAAGGCCATTTCACACCGATTATAGATATTGTTACAAAAAGATATAAAGCAAAATTAATTTAAATATTAACTGTTTCAAAAAGGTTGTGTTTTGATAATCTGAAACGATTTAGGAGAACGTTATTTAAATGTTTCGACATTGGTTCGACATCAACTTTCTTTTTCTAATAGTACAAGGGAACAAAATGATGAGGGCGTCTAATTCATATGGAGTATAATCATTTCTAAGTATAAACGCCTTTGTACTTTGAAAGGTTTTTGAAACTTTTTTAAAAGGTTCGAAAAAAGTTATAAAACGTTCAGATAAAACGTTCAATAGAAATGAAATCGTTAATTCTTTTTTTACTCTGTAAAATTTTTTTTTTTTGAAAACCTTCCTTACTGTTTTCTTTTCATGTTTTCAAAAAAGATTTTGTAAAAGCTTTAAACGTTTATAAACGTTTATAAAACTCTCAGAAAAATTTAGACCCGTCCATATTTTAATATGTGATAGACACAGAGAAGCTGCTATACCCACTGTAGTACCGCCCATTACCCTAAGTATATGGCTTACAACAGGTATAACCTAGACAACGTTTATATAATATGCATAGTATATCTATAAAGTACATGATAACTCAAAACCAAGAAAATTTAGTGCGATCACCAATTTCATGTCTAACTTTATGTTATGCTCAGATACAAAATAACCCTCTACCTAATTGCACAATATTAGGCCAAAGTAAATTGCTTTAGCTCTCAAAGATGGATGTTACCGGTCTACGATTAGAGGGAAGGTTAGAAAAGCCTTTAGAAACGTTTTAAAATAGTTGTTCAAAAATATTGGACAAATAATAAATTGAACTGAAATTAAAATAATAGAAATATACTGAAATAGTTTTCAAGAACGATTAACGAAAAAATTCATAAAATATGGGGAAACCCTCTCCTGAGACTTCCCCATTTGTACAACGTTCAAAGAAACGCACATATAAATTTATTTTATTTAAGTTTAAACCGAACCATAATCATTTGAGATCATCTTGATTGAACGTTGATGAGTGTGTTTTAAAAGTTGTTTTCCCCACTTGTGCAACGTTCAATCACATACTTTATATTGGACGTTTCTAATAAACCTAAATAAAGACCACATCAACGTTTTGACAACGTTTCGAATAAAACGATAATAAAATGTAATTTCAAAATTTTTATCAAAGTTGAAACGAAGGTTCTATATGCACGTTAATAAAACAGTTAAAATGTTTCATCTATCGTTTATTGCTTACATTTTTATTACGTTGTCAATAAAACGTTGCTCTTAACGCTTTGGAAAAGCGTTTCAAATTAACCAATATAAAATATAGAAATAGCTTTGGTATAAAGCTATTTTCTCAAACTCTTTCAACACGTTTTTAGAAATGTATATGAAACGAAAAAATAACGTTTTAATAAACGTTGTATTGACGGTTCTTATTCCAATATTGAAAAGCCTAAAATTAACGTAAATAAAACGTTAAATTACATCGTTTTTTGTTGTTGTTCATGCAACGTTAGAAAACAAAGTTTATAATATTTTGAAAACGTTTTAAATCTTCCTTTTTTAATGTTTTCAAACCTTCTTAAAACGTTTCGCAAGTAACGTTTCCCGAAAACGTTAGGTATTTGCTGGGATATCGGTTTAGCCCTATTAAGCTGAGACACTTACAAAACAAGTGACGGAAACATGGTTAGATTTTACAATGCGGACTCAAGGTGGTATAATAAATGTGCATCAACCCATTATTTGTAGAAAACGGTAAAAGGCCATGCATACAGACAGTTTATTGAAAACGTTGCACATATATTTTTCCATAAATATAAATATGTCCGTGTAACGTCATACGAGGGCCAAAACGTAATTCAGTTGTTCACACGTCATTACACGCGTTTGCGTTTGCTGTGAAGTCAGCTGGTTCACTGGTTTCTGGCCGCAAAGTTTAGAGGTGCATTTGGCACATTTTTAGACCCTTGACAGATGTTGTGTACATAGCCTTTGATGTTCAAATTCATGATCAAATAAGGCCTTTAGACGCCATATTATGCATAATTTTTGCACTAACTGAACTACATTACCATTTTTTCTGGTGTTTGATGTTCAGCAGCAATTTAGAAAAGCTTTATTCACATTTGCAAATATCAGCCAAAAACTTCAAAATATTTTTCCAATTTGTGTGTTTTTGCTTGATCAGCAGCTTTTTTGGTCTGAATCTTAATGAATTCAGGAAGCTAAAAGCATATATCAATTTTTCTTAATTTGTCATTTAGATTTTGTGCGTTCTTGTGAATATTCTTATCTTGTTTTTTTTGTGTTATATTTTACTGGAGGATCAACATGGCAAGTGAACCCTCGCAACAGGATGTCAAATCATCCAATTCTGGTGGAAAGCTAAAAGAAGATATAGATTATACGGCTATCCCGACCAGTGATGACGTAAGAAGAAATGAACACGCCGCGGAAATTGTTACTGAGCTAAAACAAAATTTGGAGATCCTCATAAACAAATTTCGTTCCTCATGTGGTGATACAAACGAGGAAATGGTGCATTTAAAAGAGATGTGTTCATTGCTTAATCTTCTAACTGGGACCCTACATAAAGAATTATATCACGAAAACGAGACTGAAGCAGAATTTTATGAAACGATTCTTCAAGCTGCTTTTGACTTGAATGCTCATAGTATTATGTTTGAAAAACTGAAATCTTGCTGTGTGCTCTCTCCTGAAGTATCGGGAAATAAATCCACACATCAAGGACAACATGTTGATATTGTTTTATCTAATTGTGAAACATCAGAGGTGTGTTTGGAAATATTAGCCCTTTTGGCCTCTGGTAACTTGCAACAAACAAAGGATGTAAGAGAAATAGGTCTAACCCCTTACGTAGAAGCATTTGCACTACAGGAAATGAGCGATCAAGCAAGCTGTTGTGCATTTAAATTATTAACAGCATTTATGTATGATGATAGTGAAACATACGGAGAAAGTATATGCCAACAGGTAAAATATCACAGCCGTGTGAATGACATATTAAGACATGAGGAAGTTACGCTGTCTGCAAAAGGATGGTTGGTGGATTTTTTGAACTGCACTTTGTATTACCTTTACTTTTCTGTACATACTTTTTATTATAATTGGCAAATATGTATGTGCTTATCAGCTGGCTGCTATTTACTGCAACAAGACGATATCATTCATTAGAAAACAGCGCTGCGATTACTAAAGCGCGTATATTCTCACTTTTGCTGTAAGTCATTTGAAGTCCCGCACAGCAGGTCTCTTCGTGAGTGTTTATTCTCACTGAGTGAGTCTTTGATACCCGTTTTGATTTGCCGGCTCATGTGTCCAGATTCCTACGTCGTTACGACATCCCTACTTGTGCTACTTGAAGTAATGCATCGTGAGCGCCATTTCCACTCAACGGACTCCAATTCATTCGTCTATTGCGCTGTATCAAACGGATTCTTATTCCATACCATATCTCTTTTTAAAACAAATCATACTGTCATTATTGAAACCCTTTTACTTGTAGTTAATTACATTCTCGAAAACGTCGAGTTAGAGACGTATGAGTCTTTGATGTTGCGCTTAATTGTTTCTAATCTGTGTTGGTTCGCCAGATCTAAGGATTTCTACGTTGCCATGCGTGCAATTTCATGTGTCAGAACAATACTAAATTACATTGAATATGACGAATGCAAGCAATTCATGTGCGACTTTGTACGTGACAATTCAGAGATTATCCACTCTTTGTTGGAATATTTGAGCAATGCACAAGTTCTCATGAAGAACGGAATAGAAAAGGACGCTAGTTATGTGGAACACAAGTATAAAGTTATTGATGAAGGACTTGACTGCATGGAATATCTCATTAAAGTCGGGTTTGAAGGTGCTAAGAACGTGGCGCTTATTCTTAGTGATGTTAATTTTATGTACTTGCTTGAGAAATTTAAAGAAGCGTGTAGTGGTTTGAATGAGCGTAAAAAGGGGTGCGTTGAAAGCCTGCTTGATGGTTTCAATGACTTGTTTGATGCATGTGAAATAGATGCACACATTGATAGCAGCATTGAATGTAATGGGGAGTTTTAGGTTGATCAAGGAGATAATCTTTATGGTTGTTATTTAGAACTTGACGATAACAGCAAGAATAGTTCCGACGATAGCGAGAACAATAGCGACAATTCTGACAATAAAAACGACAATTCTGATAATAACGACGACAATAATGATTAATAATGCGAATGCTGAATGACGATATTTACAATAGTATATATAGCGATATCGACAACAATATAGGTAGTGGTTAACGATGCCGACGTTGACTAACGATAGTCATGATGACAACAATAACGATTCTGACAATAACAATATCAGTCAGATCTAAAGATTTCTACGTTGTCGTGAGAGCAATGTCATGTGTCAGAGTAATACTAAATTACATTGAATATATGATTCCTTGTCATTTAATAACAGTCTTTGAGCCTACCACAGCTGTGGTTTTTCTAGTGATGGCAGAAACTGATCAGTTCGTACATTTATTATTTTCTACATTTATCACTTCTCACTTTTTTTATGTCACTTCATACCTTTTGATTTAGTTACTTCGTACGTTTTGCGTTGGTCATTTTGTACTATACAATACCTTCATACTTCACACTTTGCTATATCAATTTCTGTGTTTTATAAAAACTTTCAGATTTATCAAAAATATTCTAAACGCATTGTGAAATTTGAAAATAAAACAAATAGACTTAAATAGTATGACGTGGCTACGAAGGTACAAAGTATGAAGTGATCATAAACGTTCGAGCAAGTGACAAGATTAAAAAAGGAAAGAAATTACCAGAACAATGTTTAGATAAAAATTAAGATTTGAAAATGTAAACATACGAAGTAATCATTATTATTGATCACGACAATATAATATTTTACCAAAAAGTTAGATCAGTATAGGTTTTCTCAACGATTTTAAATTTATGTGGTTTCAATGTAATCTAAAGCAGAACTCAATAAATTTCACAGAGCATGCTTTGTTTTACTTGTTTATCCTTTGAACAAATTTAGATATATTTTGTCAAGTGTCAAATGTTTTATTGTTGCACAAATTATCGTTTATATACTAGTTGCTTGAAAATCGCTGAATAAAAATCCTACAGGCTAGAATAAAGGTTGACATCAAAAGTAGATATTTTTTCAATGAGCGAAATATGATCTTTTATTTGAATATCATCCAAAACAGCTGAATAAGTAAGTTGTTTAGCAAGACTTTTTTTGTTGCAATATTAATGTTTCACGCGATAATCGGTCAGTAAAGCACCGGTATGTATAGTCTGTTCTGAACCATTCCCAGCCAAGTATACCGCCGGCAAGAATAGACTTTTTTACCAAATAAATCGTTAAGTGCTGTTAAAGCTAGTGTTATTTGGTAGATTTCTACACTAGAGTAGGCGATCGCTTAGTCATTAGTTCTGGAACTATACTTTATGCATGTAGAGCCGTTTTGAGAAAGTCATTGTTCGGCCCGAGTGAAACTCAGTTATATTTTATCGATGATATAAAATGCCTGTAGCTGAGGCAGATATATTTGTATCTTACTATGCTAATGCTTTGCTTCCTAGTCTGCCCTTATAAGTATAAGCTTGCTTAATGTGTACATGGTTTTGACATTTGACACTTTGACATTTGTATTTACTGTTTTTATTTACTGTTTACTGTATTTGCGTATCAATATTTCAGTTGGTTGCTACAACAATATTAAGATATATTTTCATGATTTTACGTTACGTGAATTAGTTCTTATGAATAAATACGTAAACCCTCTCATTATTCATATTTGAATATGTTTCTATGTTATTTTATATCTCTCAAAACAACGCCTACATTTTGCTATCTTAATAATGCGCAGATGTCTGATACAGTCATATACAAGAGGTATGATCACTATCTAAACAATCATGAATAAACAATATAATAAGAGTATCAATCTAACATTCTCAACTATTTTTTTTTCAGACAATGGAATAATGATACACACAACGCGGTACAGAACCTCCCATTTCTAAAACTTTTAGGACTACTTTTGAGCTTGGCTTTATCACTTTTATAAAAGTCTATTCTCAAATAATATAAAAAATGCAAATGAGCTTAAAACAATCCAGGCAAACTAACACATGCAAACAATCATTATACCAACAAGAAACTAAAAAAAAAATATTTACGCCGAAATATTCACTCACACATTATTATTCTGGTTCAAACACTGATGATAAAAAGATCAGTCTTAAGGACTTGCAACATTATCCATATTAGCAACTAAAGGAAACAAAATGCAAAAACATTATTAAAAGTATTAGAAATATGCACAACATTATGCGGTAGAGGTGCAGAACCATTTTACCACATAACTGATTTTCCGTTTAATGCTTAAGAATGTGTTTCACTTGCACGGGTGCATACTTGGATATCTAGATATATTTCCACTATCACAATGTACTGAATTATTTAAATTATATCTAGTTTGTGATACGTTGACCAAGCGTATACGGACAAACATACCATAGTTAAATTAAAAGACGAACATTCAGTTTGCATAGCCAGAATACATCGAGGATGAAACCACATGACTCAAAGAGTTGTATTTTTTGCTATATATCAAACATCCCATTGATATGTATCTTGACACAGACACCCTAAGAAACAGCTTTTAGGGCAATTGTTTTTTGCATAAATTGCATACATCTCGATAGCTGTTTTTTACAATATATTACTGCATTCCATGAATTCCATGATAGAAAATGAGCATATTCTCTCTTACTCCGCACAGCTTCACATCTAATTAGCATTTCTGACATTAAAACACTAGATGAGCTTTTGTACTTTTAAGACATCTTAAATCTTAAAGACAAACAGTAAAATGTACACAAAATGAAAAACTTAATTATAAGAAAGTGCTTTAAAGAAGAATAATCGTATCGTTATTTATGCCTTTATCATTCCATAAGATATGTATCATATTTGTTTGCGTATTAGTAATAGCTTTACAATACTGTTAACAATTGTAATATCAACATATTTCTGCACCCTTAACTTAAGCACTAGAAAACACCTTCGTAAAAATACCTGGCCAATTTTGAACTTTAGCGCACCCTTTAACGTGTTATATTAACTTTATCAATCAACTTAAGCTTCTTTTTAAAATAGTTTCTTTGATCTTGATTGAATCACATAGTCGAGTACTAAAGAAACATAAGAAATACTTGCTGAATAAATCAGAGGGCAAAGGACTGAGAACAACTTGAACCGTTCAAAAGGGAAATTATTAGTATCCCCAAGCCCTTTTCACTGAGAGCAATAGCGATCATAAATCTTACACATTAGATCCAGTCTCCGCTTAAAATTAGTCAGTCAGCTGTTATTTCAAATCAATGCCTAACCGATTCTTTGTGTTGAAAACATTCTGGATGAAAGAGGACAACTCATTGTAAATGCATCTTCAGCTGAAGCATTTTACAAATACGTGAAGGGGGTGAAAGCACAAATTTCTTTCGGGGTTTTAGATTGCTAACAACGGAGTTGAAGATGCTGATGAGGATGAAATATGTCACAAACGCATATACTTTAAATAAATAAACGAATGTTTCTGGCTTTGGAACTTAGCACAATTTCCTTCAATTAGAATCGCCATTTGAGCTCATCTCTATAGTCATGCAATCCATCAACTCGATGTTATGGCATTGCAAAAAGTCATGCAATTCTTTAAACTCACATTCTACTCTGTTATTGAACAATTCATGATAGCTTGCACTCCTACATTCTTCTTCAAACATGGCGAGCTTTTGTAAGGCATCATTCGCGGAAAATATAGAAGCGACATTTTCAGCACCCATACAGCCAGCTGTTACTATGTGGTCTAGGCAATCCAGTCCAGAACAGAAACACGCGAATGTATGACTCACGTGATCTCTATCCTTGGTTTCCAGTCTATTTCTCGTGAAAGCAGGCGTGTTGCCCCAAAATATTACCATTGACTGTATTATCTCTGAGTTATTGCGGATGAAGTCACACACAAACTCTCTATATTCTCCATTTGCAATATATTCCAGCAGTTTGTTGACACAATGTGCTGCTTTTAAAGCTACGTAGAAATCCAAGGATCTCAACAACACGCATATATCTGTTATAATCATACGCAAAAGGTTTGGCTCAAATTGGTCTATACCATAACCCGAAATAATAAGTGCAAGAACCGATAGGACTTTGTCAATAACTGTAAGATTTTCAGATCGAACAAGTAAGCAGACATGCAATAAAAATCCATTTAAAACGACACAGTGAATAAAATCATTATGCTCTCCAGGACTTAGAATTCTACTTGCCAGTATGATTTCCTCTAACACAGTAAGTGCACCAATTGTAACTTCGTGATCTGGGCACTGGATTCTCGAAATAAGCAAAGGAATCAGACACTCAGTTATCGAGTAGGAA
>CAXHUQ010000872.1:0-15000 GCA_964020085.1 Micromussa lordhowensis | reverse complement strand
TTTTACCTTGTGAGGGATTCCAGTATCAACAAATTTATTAATGATTTCATATTCCAGTATCATATACATGTGTCTCTTACAAACAGAGATAACATCAACAATAAATGAGTGACAGGGTGTAGTCGGTTTAGTCATCTTCCTTCGCATCCTCTGACTTATTATCACTTATTACTATATTCGTCATCAACAAAATGGACAGACTCAGATAGAGCAATGTGATCAGTAGAGGTTATATTTAGTGTACTAATAAAGCATTTTCAGCGCGATTTGATCGATCCAGGTGCTTTACTTGTATTGATTATAGTTTCGACGTAATTGCTAGATAAATAAATAAACAAATCACTTTATTTGAGGTGGCTCGTACCAGTTTTCAAGTTTTTGACGGCTCTTAACCTTGTAAGAATAGAACAAAAAGGCAGACCAGGGCCACTGTAATATTTTTGTAAATTTGGATTATATAATTTATACTTTACCTAAAACAGCCGTTATTTTGTCGTCAGCAGTTACCATGACAACATTCCAAAAGGATTTTCCAGACCTGATTTTTCGCTTAGTCACTAGTAACTAAAAAGTTAACCCGGTGACCCCAAGTTTTTTTTAACCATAGCTTTTGGCATCTGAAAAGGGAAATGCACAACACTTGTAAACAAAATTTACGAAGCTGATTTCTTGTAAACTTGGAAAAACGACAATTTTGCACAGAGTGCAAATTTCCTTCCGTAGAATTTTTTAGTTTTTTTCTTTTGCTCTCAATGATAACATTATATTAAAACGATAAAAAGAAGAAGTCACCGGGCTTGTTTTCATGCAAAAGCCTTCGCGAGTTCCGTTACTCCCACGCGCGTAGACACGCATTCAAAAATCCAGACTTTATAAGATCACTACCTCTGGTGTTAAGCCTTCAATTCAAACAACAAATTCCAGCCAATTTAGTTTCACTTATCAGTTTTTTTTTGGTTGACATATTTCCTACTTCGAATAATAGCCCAATTTACTTTTTCCCTTTTTTTTTGGTTTTGGCCACGAAAATATACAGATAAAGATCTTCAAAGGATTAGGAACAACAGCAAATTACAGTGCGAGGTAATTACAAAAAGATGGATTCTAAATTAAACCAATTCGTCTTCCAATTCCTGACCCGAATAGTTGTTTTTGAATAATGAAGAATCCATACAGCAAAGGTTTTTTTTTGCACGTACAACTTTCGGCATTTGTAATCGTTTTTTTTTTCTTTTTCGTTTTTCGGGCGTGATAAATTGGCTTTGTCAAGGATTAAATATTTAATCAACATGAATTATCTGCGGTAAAAATGACTAATTAGGTTGTTTCGTGATAGCCATTATTTTTCATTTAGAATAACAGGTTGTTCATAGTCAGAAAACGTCCCTTGCACGGCCTTCATGTCGTTCTAGAAAGAAAACGGGAAATTGAAAGATCACGAAAGGAGAGCTTAAGGCTCCGTCTACACTGCGCCGGAGAAATTTGAAACGCAGCTTTTTTTCCCTACGGTTAGGCCAATCCGCACTCAAAACGGAGCTTTTCGAAAACGTTATTCAAATTGGAGGACTTTGAAAACGGCAGTCTTGCGTTTTAGTTTAAACAGAACCTTCCTGAAGACAAAGCTTTTGCAAAAACAGTGACGCCACGGTAGTCGTGAGATTTCCCTGCCTAATTCCCCGAATCCAATCCAAACTGACTGGTTATTGTTGCGTTTTCGTATTTCTCAGGCACAGTGTCAGTGGACATTTACATTTTTGTTTTCATATCTACATATAAGAAAGTTTTTCTAGGGTTTGGTAGCTACCTTACAAAATGGAAAACGTGCTTTACCGCTTAAAGATTATAAATCACTTATTCTGTTTATTTCCTTTTTTGCCGGCTACCAACCGGGCTGTGCTTCTTTTCGGACTGTGCATAATCCAGGCCTGTCGAGAGTGATTTCTCAGATTTAAGATCGATAGTGGTTTCAAGGCATAAATTTCAGTACAGTTTCACTCATGCAGCAAATATGACCTTAAAACACCCACTCAAGATTACTTCAATGATAGGCTGCCTATATTTAGGTAGTTGAGCGAGGAATCTTAGTTTAACTTCAGTAATGGAGTGATATGAATGAGATAAGTATTACAAATCAGAGATATTTTGGGTAAAGAATATCGTGTTTGTAAAAATAGTTCATGTGTTGAATGCGTGGGAAGCCAGAGGAGCACACCACATTAGCTTTTTAGAATCAGCTGGGTACCCGATGCGAGCATAAGTTGAGAGCGTGTATTTTAATCAAAGCCCCAATCCATTCATAGGGTCGATGATCATTAAAAATTGTCTAACTTTCTAATTATCAAATAAAAGGCACCTGCCAGTCAACACTAAATTGTTGAGAGCGCTTGCCTCCCACCAATGTGGCCTGGGTTCGATTCCGGCGCGGTGCCATGTGTGGTTTGCTAGTTGTCGCCTTGTTCGAGGGTTTTTGTCTGGATTCTCCAGTTTTCCTCCCTCCACAAAAAGACTTCAAATTCCAGTTCGATCGGGGTAGAGGAACCGTACGATAACCAGCTAAGGCTGATTTGGCTTCCTCTCTTTTTTTGAAATTTGTATCCATTCAGGCCAGATATTAAGGAAGGAACCCGAGTTGTCCACCTTTTAAAAATGGACTGATTCGATCACAGTTGGTTGATCATGTGGGGGCGGATAATTTTTGAGAAGTAAAGAATCCAGTAAAGATTTCAATTCTAGGACTAATTTTGATTAGCAGATTAAGACGCAACTTTCAGTGAAAAGAAAGAACAAAAAAACAAAACTTACTGCGTGAGATTCAGAGCTGCTTTAACTTTACGAATTGTTAAGGTGGCTCTGAGTCCCTTGCGTCTTATATTGCTAATCAAACTTTTGTAATAAAAAAACGTTTCTGAGTTATTAGCAGTTGACAATAAAGCTGACAGTTACTTGTGCCCATACATTGTTCGTGGCTAGTCTTACGCAGAACTTTTGTTTCGTCGCGGCCAACGGAGTCTTCAGAGACCTTTCTGCTTGGCAGGTTTTTGATACCATGATTTCAGCTCCAACTGATAAAGAGTGGCTCTAATGACTCATCAAAATCTGAGTCTTGGAAAGCGCTGGAAACTGTTGCAGCCACCTTAATTATGACATAGATCTCAATATTTCCCCAACACAGACTTAATTAATATCAAGTTAGCTCGCGTCAGGTCGCAAAATGGATCTAAGCGTTAAGTTATGTTAATGAACAATACTTTTATATCACTGTTGCAGGTAGCAAGAAAGAAAAAACCTTTACAAGGCCTAATCAAAATGAAACCAGACCTGGTGGGTGTTTTTTATTATGGTCACAAAACTCTCGCTGTTTCTTCTAAAATTTTTAATATCCTTTGCCACTTTCGTAGTGAAAAATATGAAGTCGTCATTGTTTTTCATCTGAACCATCAAAGGTTTTAGATAACACTAGTAAGCAACCTGCAGAGATTTGCTATAATTAAAATAGCGCCTATACATTGTTGTTGTAGGTAGCAGTAGCGAAACACCCTTCTCGAACACATAAAGGGAAATTCCACCAGGTGAGAGCTATTGCGATTTGTTATTGATGTTGTTCTTGGGTGTTTGGGCTTTGGTTGTCCAAGCTGGTTTTCAGAGAGCTTCCTAGAAGACCTTTTGCGTCACGGCGCAATGTTATATTGTTCCATGCAGGAAGACATCCATATTCCAACAGGTAACTAACAGAAGGTGTGCGAAAACCTTCGGACACACCTGTCAATCAGAGGATGCGATTCATCTTACAGACCAAGGGGAACGAGACTTCTCTCTAGCTGTCAAAAAAATGCCACTTTTCAACTGGGTATCCTTGGAACTGAAAGGTTAAACTTTCAAAAACATTCCTTTTGGGTACACTTGTGTCTATATTGGGGGATCCAGATAAACTTTGAATCCCCACTTTCCTGAATATCCACTAAGGCAGGAGCAACTTGGACTTAACAGGTCCTTTGTCGATTTTCGGCTGCCTCCTCATTTAATTTGACTTTCCTTCAGAACTACAGACCTCTTGTTTACACCACCGAGGCCCATGTTTTTGGGATCAGGCACTAAGCGGAATTCTGATGGTTTTTGTTTCTCTTTAGAAATTTGTTAAGTGCCAGTCTCGAGATGACTGCAGTCCTAAAGAGTGCTGTGCAGGGGTCTCATCCACAAAGAATGGCACCTGCTTACATCAACCACAACTTAAAGAACTGTGCTTTCCACAGATAATGGTACGCCTTTACGCCTAGCAACAACTGGTAACATTGCGCGCGATGTTGCATGCAAACGTTTTCAAAATTGTGTCAAAGCCTGCAGCTGTTTTCTACTTATGTCCGCCCAATCGGATGGCAAGGGACATACTGCGACATCCAAAATAAAGAGAAGTCAACCTTGACTGGTTGACGCCTGTTATCCCTTTGTAAAACCCAGCATGCCTGATTGTGTACCAAGTGATCCACTGTCGTCATTTTGATGACGGAAATATAACGCGTGCTGCGTTAGCAATGTTGCAGCGTGGAGCCACGAAAACGAAAGTTGTTGCACGTACTGTTGCAGCATTTGCAAATCTGCATTCCGTTTTGAGAAGGGGAAGTAAGGGTTCTGCGTTTGTTTGTTCTGCGTTCTTATTGGAGGCATATCCCCATAGCTCCCTCTCTCCCCTTGGAGTCATGTTTTTATTCTCTTCATCTTTAAAGCTATTTCTTAATTGAGAGTAACTTTGGACACCGATAAAAGGTTTTTGTTAATAAACTCTAAACTCTAATGTGTCGAAGGATGCCTCTCTTTATCCCCTTCTCCTACGTCCCACTCCAATGAACCATGTGCATGCATTGTTATTGTGAGAACCCTTCCTGTGAATTGTGAAGCTAAACAACCATTATATTGCATTTTGTTACACAGCCAGGCTCTATGCAGTGCCCTTGTCGACTAGGCATGACGTGTTCGACTAGAAAGACTCAAGGCCGTAAAATTAATGGAAAGTCTTTTGGGCGCTGTGTATACATTACCACGGGACCAGACGAAGTGGATGAAGACAGACTGCTGCCGCGGCTTTCGTGAATCTCGTAGAACTTAGAAAATGAAATTAACTGAGTCGGAGTATCCCTTTGAGGCTGGCTTTTGAAATAACTTAAGCTCAGCGTTGCTTTCTGTTATTTGGACAATTATTGTAGTCTTGCAACATGAACCGAAAAAACTGCTTCTCCTTGATTTGTTGTTATGGGTTCTTGAACTTATTTTAAGATTTAAAGATGTTAATGAGTTGTCATCATCTTAACTATAGTTATTTTTCAAAAATAAAGAGCGTGGAACAGCTGTATACTTTTTCTGCCAGCGCCCCTCCCCCTCCCTCTCCGCGTGCTTTCAATAAACGTAAATGGTTGACAATACTGTTAATTGTTCACCTTCCCCTATTTTTTCAGTGAGATCGTAGACGTGGATCGTTGAGTTCGACGGGCCGCCATCTTGGT
Organism: Micromussa lordhowensis; assembly: GCA_964020085.1. Classification (NCBI taxonomy): domain Eukaryota; kingdom Metazoa; phylum Cnidaria; class Anthozoa; order Scleractinia; family Lobophylliidae; genus Micromussa; species Micromussa lordhowensis. The sequence goes on along the minus strand of CAXHUQ010000872.1, from coordinate 9,505 downwards.
CTCTTGATGCGAGCGAAACTGGGGAGAATGCAAAATATTGTTGACCTGATTGTGTGAAAATAATCAAAAAGTACCACCCTAAATATTATAGCTGTTTATGCTTTGCTATATAGCCTAGCTTTCGATTTGAAGTTTCTTTATACTTGCAAACTTCAAACTGATTTTCTCGAATTGTTAATATTTAATTTCACGAAAATTAAATATTCAAATGGCAACTGTCTATTTAGTACACATAATTAATTCTTTCATTTTAATCAAATAAAGTTCGCCGGCGTTGCTTAAATATTGCTTGAGTTCCCTGCAGTGGTATGCACTTCTTGATCTTTGGCTCTCCTAGCCGGCCTTCGCCACCTTTGGTGGAAAAAACAAACGAAAATCACCCGAAGTGTTTAGAAAAACTTCGGAAAAACACCTAAAGAGTTTGAAAACTATTTGGAGCTTGAGCATAGCCCGTAGTATTCGTTCGGAAATACGTCAAAAAAATAGAAAACCAAAGAATATGAAAACCTTTTGGAGTAGCATTCGAAGCGTCCAAACTCGGAAATGGCCTATTCGAAGAAACTCCCCAAGTGTTGCTTGGACCTCTTCTAAGAAGAATTTGAAAGCTCTTCAATGAACCATCTAAAGAGTTTGAACCATCTTCAAAGAAATACCTTAGTTGTTTGGGAAACGTCGGACAAAAATAAAAGTTTAACGGATTAATTCGTTAGCTTCCATCGTTGTGCTTACCAGCAACAGGAATACAAAACCGGCAAGATTCTGAATCACATTTCATACCGTAGTCGCATTCATAATCACTAGACACTCAGATATGGGGAAATATCCACCGCGCTTGCAACGTACTGTACGTCACGTTTCCCAATACCTGAGAGGAAAGCATATAATTACTTTTGTGTCTCAATCCCTAAAGTTATACGATTAAAGGTTTTCTAAGTTATCAACGGTGAATGAATGTAAGGACAAGGATGTAAGAGTATTGGTATTCAAATTTAGGCCAAATTTATGCAAAAGGTCTATGGTGTACAACAACTACAGTAGAACCTCTCCACAATGGTCACCTTGGAAACAGATGAAAGTGGCCGTTGAAGAGAGTTGGCTGCTATGTGGAGGTAGACGTGTCATATGACACCTTTTTTTCGGTGTTGCAACATTTTTTTGTCAATTGTTTTTTTTATTTTAGCATATATCATAAACGTTATTTGAAATAACATTTATCAATACTACAGAAACTAAACAGATTGACGAAGGACGCGTGGTACAATACGAAATGGAGTTTTGTATAAACTGTTACTCAGTCGATGATTAATGGCCGTTGTCGAGAGATTATTTTGGCCGGTGGGGACGCGTTTTAGTGCTCGTTGCTCGTAGATCACCGTTGTAGAGAGGTCAAAATAAGAGTCAGTGTATAGACTGTCTGCCGGGACCAAAATTTGTGGCCGCTGCAATGTGGCCGAAAGTGGAGGTTCGACTGTATCTTTCATTTTCTATTTAAAAATGATGACCTCTTTCCTTCTGTTGATTTAAGATTTGAGAGTGAGAAGACCAAATATTCTTTTACCACTAAAGAACGATCTGAACTTAATTTTCTAGATTATTATTATTATTATTTGTGTTTGAGACATAGCTATCGAGGGTAATAATCTTTCAAGACATCGAGCGACCTCGAGCTCTGTCGACAATATTCCGAGTGTTATCACTGTTATAGGTTGTTGAGCTAAATTCCGAATTCGAAGTCGGGTGATCTTTGGAAATCTTCGGAAGATTTTCAGCAATCTCCGGAAATTTCCTGATGACGATCGCTTTCAGTTCGGAATCTTCGGAAATCCAAAAAGATATTTATTAGTTTCCCGGTGATCTTTGTGAATTTGGACACAATAAAACTGAAAGTTAGCTAAATTACGTTTGTTTTAAACAATGTGGATGACGATGTGGATCAATAGGGATAAATGGTAAAAATGAAGACATGTACAATTTAATTGATTTCGAAATTGGAAACAGATATCAAAGTCAGTACAGTATCAATGATTGTTATTGATTATTTATGATAATAATAATAATAATATAATAATAATAATAATAATAATAATAATAACCCACTCGCCTTGGCGGTTTTCAGTGGGCCCCTGTTTCTGTTTATTAAGAAATTTGGAAGTTCTGCCATTGCCCTGATATGCTATCCAGTTAACTCACCTTTAGCACTTTTTGCCTGAGTGTTCTTGCTCGTCCCTATGGCATTCTGAGCTTCCTTCACTGACAAGAGGATTTTCTTTTTCAGCATCATCTTTCAAGTGAGAGAAGATAAAACAGTTAAATCTGCATTTGCTGAATCTATTCATTTTCTAGTTGTTTTTAAAAAGTTAGTTTACCTGTTTGAGTCAAGTTTATCTCATGGGCCATTCCATTTCTGTCTTGGAGCATTAATGACTTGGAGATTTGGCCATATGTTTCCCCAAACCACAGTGCGTCTTGAGCTTTATTCCTTCCGGAAAAAAAATAATTCAGTGTAAGCATTGAGATATTAAAAACTAAGTACCTTCAAGCACTGCATTTACGTGTCATAAGATTTTTAGAGCTGTCCTTGGTAACGGAATTGATTACTTGGTTACTACTGTTTATATTGGTTTTAAGATTAAACGTCTACTTACTTTATTTCCTTCATATGTCTGTATTTCTGTCTATTGCCGACATCAGTGAAGTCTTTGCCAGTGTGTTGAAGTTTTTCTTTCATCTCCTCGTACAAACTAGCTAGCTCTTCCACACTCCTGCCATCCGCTAAAACATCGTTCGGAGTTCGCTCGATCTCCTCTGGTTTTATGGCCAGTTTCAACCAAGTCTCTGCTTTCAAGCGTTTTCTCTTTTTTTCCGTTCTTTGTGGTTTGAATTTTTATCCAAAATCGCCTTATGCCTGTGCCGATTGCTCTCCCAACACGCTCTTCAGCAGATGCCATGCCATAATTATTAGCCCATGGGGCTAATAATTATCTTATAATACTTCCTTTTAAGAAGATATGATTGATACTTCCTTTTGTAATACACAAGGGGCTGCTGTTGTTTTTGTTTGGTTTAGAAATTACTCAAATTTCAAAATGTTTGCATAAAGAACAACAGAAACAAGTCAAGTGAATTGCCGGTTTTCATGTGACGTCATCATTTTCCAAAATTGAAAATTACTAATCCTACTGGAAATTTATTTTCATCAAATTTAAGAATCTCTAATAACTTGGCGTTTCACAACGTTTAAGCTCGACAGGGTTTTTCATTTTGTAACAGACCGCGTTGGAATTTGAGAGTTTTTGCGTTGCGTCACATCAAATGACGGCCCGAGAAGGTTCTTGCGATTAGTCATCGCGTACGTTTTTGCTAAATGAACAGTTCTTGCCCTAAAAGAAGTATTAATTGTAATGATTTGGAGCTCTAGAGTAACAGGTTTTCGTTTAAAATAGCAAAACTCATTGACAGATCGTTCTGCAATTTTATGGCCGCCATGTTTGTGTCCTCCAAGGGACACCAACATGGCGTCTCCATACAAAGCTCTATAAATTTGGGTGAAACACTTCTCCAAATAACGCGCGAATAAAAAGCCGCGCAGACCTCCATCTTGGAGAGGTTGTTTATTTAAGAAATAGAAAACATGTGCCGTGTTTCTATCGAGTTATAGAAACACGAGTGAAAGTTTGGGAGAACGAGAAATACTGTGGGAACACGAGCCGCAGGCGAGTGTTTCCGCGGCTTTTTCGAGTCTATCGAGTTTTAGTATAAATCTACTAGCGTTTTATCACAAATGCCGTTCTCTGATTGGCTACGCTACTCACTATCTATTCTGTGATAGATAGTGAGTAGCGTAACAGTGTGCACTTGTTAACAAAATGACGGCCGTTTCTTGGCGTTTTCGAAGTATTGAGAAGAGGATTTAGATTAAGTTTTGAACGACTAGTCAAAACGACTAGTTTGAACGACTAGTCCCTCGATTTCTCGATTTCTATCACGCGATAGTTGACTCGGGCTGCGCCCTCGTCAACTATCACGCGATAGAAATCTTGAGCTCATAATCTAATTGTTAAATAGAAACAAGGTTTTAAACCAATCAGCGTGCATATTTGCTTTGGGTTATTTTCTAAATAACAATCATCTATCATATTCTAGATTCTTGAGTTAATTTATTGAATGGTTACGATTTTTATTTTTAATGGCGTGACAGTGCAAACCAGCAATTGAAAGTTTCATCCAGCAGACATTTTAACTATTTCCATTTCAGTCAAAAAAAAAAACTTTCTTCTGGCAAGTCATTTATTCATTTGCTAGCTAAACGTAATCTGCCAAATGAACAAACAGTGATCAAAATGTCTCAGTTTCGAGCTAAAACGAAAACCATGATAACAAGATAGAAGTTCCATTTCTTGTCCTGTTTTCATTCCCGTCAGATAAACGAAAAAAAAGTAGCGTTTTGCAAATGATCGTTGAGAGTTTTACAGTTGTTTGCTCAGTGACCTGGCCTTTGAATGGCAGCGAGGCTGAGGGTGACCTAGTTTTGATACAGACCTCACTGCACACTTCTCCAAGACCGAGTTCATTAAACCGTTGGCTTCCATCTAAACAGATTTTCAATGTGGTCAACTAGCTAATAATTAGGACACAGTCTAATGGCCTCAGGTCCTTCCTTGCCGTCTTGGTGGTAATTAGAGGGTATATAAACATGCTCAAGAATACTTTTTAAACTCGTCAATAATTCCTCGAGTTTAAACAAAGGAAATCATGACCGTGACGGTGTTTGGATATCTGATCTTAATTAGCATATATTTTTACGATTTTATAGTTTTAGTTTGGATTGAGAAGATATACACCCCCTTTGCATAAATGGTGCCTAAATATGAATAACAATACTTATACATCTTAGCCTCACATTCATGTGAAAAATCCTTTCTCTGAAAACATCAGCACGAGGCTAAGGATGTATAAAGTATTGTTATTCAAATTTAGGCGCCATTTGTGCAAAGGGTCTATCAAACACTCAAGACAGTGTTTGACCACATTTCGAAACATCTCGAAGTTCGTCAAAAATACTCCGCTGCTCGTCATATTTTCAACTCACTTCTCCGTGTTTGAAAATATGGTCAAACACGGTCTTTCGTGTTTGATATATTACTTGAACAAGTCAAAAAGACCTGAATCCCACGAAGGAAGTTTTGCGAGGGAAGGGAGGGTAAGGGGAGGCTAAAACGTTTTTCTGTGGAACCTGGATCCAAGGCTTACTCTCTTTAATTAATTTGATTCTCGTCTCTCGCAGCCCTGAAGCTCTAAACCCGAGCCGTTTGTTCTGGATACTGGCAGCATTCTTTTTCAGGATACTGGCAGAAACGAAGAAGCATTTTTCAATACTCAATTTAATTTTAAGATAATTGAAATTTACAAAAAGGGACATGTGTCACTCCGTGATGGAGAAAGCCCCGAAAACGTTTTAATATACGAAATGAAAAATATTTTTGTTCCCCTACTGACCCTGTCCCACCCGGAGGTGATCCGTCCGAAGACGCGCCGGCCAGCAGGAGAAAACTACGTACATATTTACAAATTTAATAAATTGTCGACGTTTACCATGTTACCCCTGCTGACCCTGTCCCACCCGGAGGTGATCCGTCTGAAGACGCGCCGGCCAGCAGGAGAAAACTACGTACATATTTACAAATTTAATAAATTGTCGACTTTCTGCATGTCACCCCGACTGACCCTGTCCCACCCGAAGGTGATCCGTCCGAAGACGCGCCGGCCAGCAGGGGGGAACCTACGGTCAATGATTTCAACTTTTCTATGGAATTAAAGTATTGTCCATCGCTGATGGAGTTAAAGTATTGTCCATCGCTGAAATGGAACGAGACAAATCTTCATCCTTAATGACTGCAACTGTGGAAACACGCGAAGCAGAGCAAGAAATGGAAACACAGATAGTCTTATTGGAACTCTCAGAGGAACTCTCACAGGAAGGAGAGGACTTCCTTTGTTTCTGCATTTTTGTCTCACACCTGCAAAGATAGATCACAACTTCATCAAAGGAACAAAGATATAGCACTTATAGCTACAAAACACTCTTTTCGCCTCCTGTCAAGGAAGCCTAAAATAACACTGATATAAGTGTGATAGAATGACTGGCTATGTCTTATCTCGTTCAGAATCATATCATACACAATGCATATTTTTGCAGTATGTATTTTAATGTATTAATAACTAACAGTCTAGACTGAATTAACGAGCTAGGCTTACAAGAAATAATATTAAGGAGGCTCGAAAGGGTTTTTCGTTGTTATATTGCTTGTGAAACGATGGAAGATTACAAAGAAGGATGTTTAATGGTGTGGGCAAACTCTATTATTGGGCTATACTTTAAGGGTACTTGTGACGTCATATCAGTTACCATGGCAACGCTCGAGGTCCACAAAAGCGTCCTCTAAATTTCAGTTTTTGTAAATTATCTGAGAAACTAATTCGGTGACCTACCATTTTTATCTCTTTGTTGGAAAGTTCCCTAAATTCTTTAACTTTTCAGACAGTATGGAAAAAATTTATCTAGTAGAATTAAATATATTTCAAGAACACGCGTTTTATGGCTTACAGAAAATTCCACTAGATAATTTTCCCCGAAACTTTTATATCTGAAGTGCCATCGCGAATGGTGCGTGTATGCAAAAAATCAAGATAGGTCACCGAGCGAACTTTTGAGCTATAAACAAACGTTTTCCACAGATTTTACTTCCGGTTCGCGCGATTTTACGCAGCATTAACTTCCGGTGTGCTGATTTTAATACTGATTCAGCTGACGCGTGCATCTTAGTTATTGCGTGTGTAGATTGCGCGCGCGCGTGCGGCTAAAAACCCTTTCGAGCCTCCTTAAATAAATCTAAATAATGTATGTATGTAAGTTCGTTTCTTTTAAAAGAATCCTTACTCGATTAAGATACTTTTTCTTGGATTCCAGGGCGGCTCGATGTTTCGTTCTTCAAGTTGGTCCCAGTTTAAGGACTGGAAGAACTCGTGGGTTCTAACCCACGGGTTTGATCCATACTTATAGCCAATCCTTCTCAAGGGGTTCTTTTCCAAGAGCTAGAGAGAGCAAACCAAGGTCATGAAATTGTTAATCCAAGAGACATGCGTATAGGACCACAAGGTAAATATGATAAGTGTGAATGTTTAAAATATCTAGAATTGTGGTAGCTGAAGAAAAAGCCTCCATAGTCAGAAATTCCGAACCATGAATGGCGTTACATAGGTCGCCACATTCAATGTTGTGATTGGCGTACGGCTTTCTCGTAAACAAGTCACGCCAGCGCCGTTGCCGGCAAGCAAACTTTGAGCCCAGAACATAGAGATTATTTCGAAATTATTACTTTATGTTTAAGATAATTTCACTTAAATAAACTTTTTAAAAACTTTACCGATACTCTCCTCTCTTTTCCCTTTCACTTTCGTACGACGAGAGGCCTTTTCAAGCGCTTTTGAGTTGCCGTAAATCAGATCGAGAATCAGTTTCGATCGAAAACCCTCAAGGGAATCCAAGTCCCAGGCTCTATCTCCTTAAAAAATTGCCAAAAGAAGCCTGGAGGATAGCTTCAAGCTTATTCAAAATGGCGGTTGAGTTTAGTTATGAAAAGTAGATTTGTGGCGGAGAAAACTGTTCGCGTAGAGTGAGTGTTCGGTGCGAGCGATTATGAAAGCCGTGCACACAAAGATGAACAATTTTCGGGAAATTCAAGCATCTTTAAATGAAAAAACCGCAAGATATCCAAGTCGAAGAGAGCCTAATAATATGGAAATTGAAAGCACTTCATGTGGTCTTAAAGTTCCACATTGGGATGCTGATTCCACTCATTAGCAAGTTGAAGAAACTTTTAAAAAAAGAGTCAATGGGTTGCATGAAATTAAAAGGTTAGTATGGCGTATTCTTGTAAGTTTATATGCGATTCTTCAAAAGCAAAAACCGCAAGAATTATATTATGTTCAACAACGAAACCACTTCCAAATTAAAGGTATTGCCACAACGAAAGAACTTTGGATTGGCACTGTGAAATTCAACCACCTTAATCTCTTCAGCGATCAACTGAACGATAATTTCCATACATTTTCCTATAAATAAGAAGAGAGCACATGGCAGTGTTTCGTCACACTTCGCGGGGAGTTACGGCTCGGAATTTCTGGCTATGCAGTATTTCAAGTTATCTTTTCTACACTGCAATGAAACCCTCTGTTGTTTAAACATAAACATGTAGTTTAAAAGTGGCTTTCCGCAAATGGCGGAATAAAAGTAAGTTGTCTTTATACGAACAAGGAAAATGCATGTTAGAAATGCTGTCGTAAACTATCCACATAAACTGGAATTAGCTCTCGTTCAATATAAGAAAATCGTTAGTTTTGGAACAGAAAAGCAGTTTACTCTGCATTGTGTCTAAATACCTGTGTTAGTAAATTCCAAGCAATCTTGGACAATTGAGGCCTATGTTTCACCTTCTCCGTGCAGATGGACTTGTAGAGGTCTTGAATGGATTTTTTACGAAATGGCATCTGCTCATGAAAAAAAAAAAACGGGAATGGAGTTCAGTAATACATTTTTGCTGACGTCACACAGTATGCTGCCTATTCCTCCGTGACCACTGTAGTGTGAAAAATGATGGCGTGTATTCATGGCTCCAGGGAGATTGTAAACACGACATTTTTGCCCTTATTACTGAAAAATAAATAATAAACAAACAAGGAAAAACATAAAACTAGTAACTGTTCATGTAATGCATTTTTTCGACTTAATTGTCTAAGTTACACGCCTCTGCATAAGTGAACCCAGGCCTCCTTCGTCCCTAAGGGGACTCCGACGAGTTTACCAATTATCACAGCATCGAGGTTCTTCCCTCGAGTTTCTAAATACTATAGTACAAGAGTATAGACAGCTGAAACTATGGTCTAACTCGAATAATCACAACTTCTGCTGCAAACCTTTGATGTCAGCATAAAATAAAGCATGACTCCAAGCGACCACCAGTCGCAACAGGAATCATATGGCTGGTGTTCAATTACCTGAAAAAAAGTCATGTTGAGAATCATTAAGACGTCGTCACGGTTGTATCATTGATTATAATGTAGCGAAGTGTAAGGAGCATGTAGAGCAACACTTGAAAAGATCAGCCAGGATCTCAGATAATAACACTGAAAGATTGAAACGAAAAGCGAAGAGAAACATAAAGCTGCTCGTTCATCGTCACCAATTGGACTAAAAAGTCTCTCAGTTTTCTAAAGGGAACGAGCACGCAAACTGGAACGAAAATCATCTCGAGTGAGACGACGTTAAAGCTCCTCGTTCAATCCAATTCTCGAGCGGGATCACGTGCTTATGTGCTCGTCTGTACGTGTGCTCGAACAAGGCACTATAGTTTCTAATAGTTTGTCAATTTAGAAACTTGAGAATAGACATACTTCAGGCGCGAGATGTGAAGGTGTCCCGCTTTCCCCATCTTCTTGGATTTTCACT
>CAXHUQ010000871.1:0-19000 GCA_964020085.1 Micromussa lordhowensis | reverse complement strand
ATCTGGATTAACAAATTAAATGTGGCGCGCGAGAGCGACGATTGAGGAGGTGTGTGGGAAGGCGATGCAAATGATGATAAAAATAAATGAAAGGCAGTGAAAAAAAAAAAAAAAACGATTGACAGCATGCCAAAGCCGGACTTTTCAGTGATAAGGAAATTTTGTAAACGTTCATAATAGCCAGAAATAGACTTCAGGCAGTAAAGAGGCGACCCTTATTTTGAAACAAAACTCGGTGCTTCAAGTGCATACTTCCAACCATTCTCTTGCGGTTATTAAGCTTCTTATGGTCACGTTATTAACAATAATGTTGATATTAATTATGATAAGGGACTGAAAGGAGAGGAAACGGTGGATGTTCGCTTAGATTGGTACCATCATTATTTTCTTATTATTTGTTATTATTTTGAAGAACGGGGACACGGTCGCTATTTTCCGACTTTCAAACACAGTCCCATGGCTGTTGTTTCACCCAAAAAGGTGACGGTGTTGATTCGAAAATCGATCTTTGATCGTCATTACTCGAATCTCAATGCTTTCGAGAATCGTGTGCTGTGTTCCGAGTTTCGAAGAACGTTTCGAAAAAACAAAAGCTTTTTCAAATACATAACAATAGCAACGAACAATGGATAAGTGATATCTTCTTGTTTCTTTGTTTATTGTATTTTTTGTTTTGTCTACTCAAAACTTGAACAACTTAAGGTGGCTCGTACCAGTTTTCAGGTTTTTGACGGCTCGTAACTTTGTAAGAATAGAACAAAAAGGCAGACAGGGGCCACTGTAATATTTTTGTAAATTTGGATTATATAATTTATACTTTACCTAAAACAGCTGTTATTTTGTCGTCAGCAGTTACCATGGCAACATTCCAAAAGGATTTTCCAGACCTGATTTTTCGCTTATGTCACTAATAACTAAAAAATTAACCCGGTGACCCCAAGTTTTTTTTAAACCATAGCTTTTGGCATCTGAAAAGGAAAATGCACAACAATTTTTAAAAAAAATTTACGGAGCCGATTTCTTGTAAACTTGGAAAAACGACAATTTGCATAGAGTGCAAATTTCCTTCCGTAGAATTTTTTTATTTTTTTTCTGACGTTTGCTCTCAATGATAACATTATATTAAAACAATAAAAAGAAGGGGTCACCGGGCTTGTTTTCATGCAAAAGCCTTCGCGATTTCCGTTATTCCCACGCGCGTAGACACGCATTCAAAAATCCAGACTTTATAAGATCAGCATTTGCTCATGAGCTGTTTTGACTACCGCTGACTGCTTCGTGTGCCCGCGCGGGCGAGCGGGCTCCGAACAGGTGTTTTGTTTTGTTTGCTGTCGTTTGATGCTAAAACATCATTTACAGTTGTAATTGTCGTTAAAGACAACCTCCTGGGCTTACTCTGTAGGACTTTTACACAAATTCTGGGTAGATTTGCTATGTTTTACGAGTCCTTAATACGTTCTCGGTGGTTGCACGATCGATCGAGTTTCCTTTGAAATTTGGGAAACATTGGATTCCCGAAACAATTTTTCTTAAATACACAGAATTGACTTAAGTTGTTCCAGCAGGTTAAGCCTCCTTTATATGCGAATTTCGTCTCCAACAGTACAAAAGTGACCATGGGCAAAAAAAGGCGCGCGCCGCCATATTTGTTTTGGTCTAACCTCGCGAAGTCTCGCGCCTCTATCGTTCGTGTTTCTCACGCGTGACGCACGATGGTGATCTACTCCCCGCGCGAGAAAACTGGTACGAGCCACCTTAAGTCGAGTCGAAATTCGAACTATTGAAAAATTCGACTCGCAAAACGCGATTCTCGATTTTCGGGTTCTCGAGTTAAACTTTGACGATCGATTAGAAACCTTCTAGTTTTGAGTGACTGCTAATTTTCTGCTGTGGTCTTTGTGCAAACAAGGCGCCTTTACGGAGTTTAAGATAATAAATTTTCCTCTAAAGATATTAATATGAAAGTAAAGATTTACTGGAAAGAAAACTTTAAGTTCGCTTATTAAACGTTTTAGAATAAGGAAAATTCACACCTGAGCCAGAATATGTGTTATAAAGATCAGTTTTAAGAGATGTAAAAAACAAGCGCAAAGCTGCTTAAATTAGAGTTGTGCGACAGCCTTATGCCAGCTTCACAGCGGGAAAAGCTTTTTTTTCAAGTTAAATTCAAGTTCTCTCTCATGATTATTGCCAATAAAAAAGGGATTGAAGGTTTCGATTTAGCAGTGTATGTTTAACACACATTATAAGAGGAAGGTGAATCCAAAGATTTGTGTTGGAAGGGACACGGTCGTGCAGAGTATCAATTTGTCTTTTTTTGTTTTCGCTCATGCATTATTTACGACTTACCTAACTGAGACATTTCTATTGGCAAGTTTCAAAGTAAACATTCAGTGTGTTTGTGCACGTTTAAGGCCAAAAAAGCGAATATAATTAAAACATACCACAAAGAACTTCGCCGCTCTTCAAAACCATCCCGCCTGAATTAACTAAATTCGTTTCAACATATTTGGTTCTACGTGCTCTGGACCCTGTGTTGACTGTTTCCTTTAGTATTAATTTTTAGCACTGTGACAAAACAATGTTCACCTTAATTATTTCTAACACGTTCACTGGGAAAAGAAAATAAGTAGACGATAAAGGTGTCGATAAGCCAAAAGATTTCCAGATTTTACAAACCTACCTCCTCCCCCATCTGTAAGGATGTTAAACAGCAAAACAGTTATAAAAATAGTCGAGATACGACAAAAAGCGCTGCTTGGGCAATTTTCATGTTTTGAACTGTACGGTGAACGCATCGCTAACTCCACAAGATCGTGTTCAATTCTGCTGCGGTAAAGTTTGGCTCCGATAAGTTTGAGGATTAAATTTGTCATGACGTTTGGCTAAGTCATCTTTTGATAATTGTGTCTTCCCGGTTGGCATAATTTACATGACAAAGGATTGACACTGAAAACAATATTTAAGCACAGCAATATCTGACAAAAAGAATGTCATGTATTATTATATTATCCACTGTAGTTAGACCAATGTTGTTTCCGTTTAAAAACACATCAAGTTTTATCCTGGCGATATAGAGAAGGCAGTAGGTCTTCGATTTACTACTATGGTTACTTAAAAGTTTGCATGCTCATCTAAATATATTTTTTTGCCTCACTTCTCATTAGTTCTACTTTTATTTATTTTAATTACCTAATTTACAGAAATAGATTCTTTTCATAATTAATAAAGGTGAGAAGAGTCTAGAAAGTGGTAAAAATGTTTTTTTCTATATTTATGGCTGACTACAAAAATCGTTACGTATCACTTATAGAAAATTCTAAGCACAGATTAAAACTTGATCATAAGCAATTCCTGCGAGAACTAACTACATAGACCTTTTTACGTACCGATGCGGCGGCCATTTTGAATTTATTAATTTGAGGCATATTATGGAGTCCTATGGGGCAAACACGCCAGAGGTTTGCGTGACAAGATACGTCACTTTAGTATACTGCGCTACATATGCTGTGAATTTGTATTCCTTTTTAACGTGTTACGGGTTATCAACCAGATGAATACACGAAGGACTACTGTTTAGAATGCGTTGAACGTTGAGAAATTGCGAAATTATTTCAAAGATCGTGGTATTGTTATTACCATTGTATACTTGACATACTTGGAAGCATGACTTAGTTTCAAATGTTAACCACTTCCCGGCTACATTTGCCACTATGTAGCACTGAAGACCAAGAAGATGCTTCAATTGCAGCGATAAGAAAGAAAAAGCTCTTAATCTTAATATTTCACCCGATACGACGATGACTGACATTGAAACAAATTTGATCAAAAACGATGTTAGAACATCCATGAAAGAGGGGAAAATTCTGTATGAAGGCGGCGGTCATTTTGCCGATATTGAATACTATATATAATATATCAGACTGCGTGATGTTTTGTTACCCCCGTGGAATCGGCGAAATTCCGTACAGTGGGTGAGTTTGCCTAGATCGCGACCCTTTCGAAAATGTGTTGGATCTGGATCACTTTCAACCGGGCTTCCCAATTCTAATTATTTGAGCAAACTTTAGTGCGTTTGTTGACCGTGGAATTCTTCCTGTGAGGTCTCTTGATCCAATCCTTGAACTTGTTTGGATCTTTGAAGGACCCGGTTGCTTCAAAGATCCGAACAAAAAAGTATGTGTGGTTTTTCTGCGAATAAACCTCCCGGGGAACTAGCCACATACTTTTCTGGATATCTAGGATAGATATTTATAGTTGTTGCATCCAAAGACGGCAAAACGATCGCCTTTTGCCATTTCTGTCTCTGTATCAGCTTACTGTCACAGCAATGCTTGACACGAACCCTTAGTTTGCGAGTGAACAGTTTGAGCTCACAGTTACGCTTCGATTTTCTTGTCTTAGGGCCTGTTTACATGGAGGTGGGGGACCCCAGGTAGGTGAGGTAACCCGCCTAGGTGGGGTAACCCGCCTCTCCATATAATCTCTCATTTTTATTTGATCATGTTTACATGATAGGTGGGGTAACCCGCCTAGGCGGGTTGCCCGGTCTGCCAGGTAGGGTAACCCGCCTAGCCGGGGTCGCATTTTGCCATGTAAACGACTCGAGGTGGGGTAACCCGCCTAGCCGGGGTCGAGTTCATGTTACATTTGCAAGCGCTCCAAAGCGCGTACAAAATTTGAACCAGAACAATATGGCCGTTAACTGCCTCTGGCGGAGGCTTTGTATCATCAAAAGTGACAGTAAAACGCCACAGCATTGAAATGCTGCAGCGAGAGCAGAAAATAAGGATAAAATAACACTGACCGCCATTTTCAATGTTTGCATGCCTAGCGACCACGCAACAACGTCAAGTAAAGTCACCCCGGGACCCCGGGGTCGTAAGTTTGCATGTAAACGCTGGCCATTTTTCGACCACGGCTAGGCGGGTTACCTCACCTACCTGGGGTCCCCCATCTCCATGTAAACAGGCCCTTATTCAAGATGGCCGCCGCATCGCTAAAAAAGGTCTTTTATGTTGTACCGCAGGGAATTCCAATGAACTAATGATGGAAATGATCGGTTATTTCATTTATCTACTTAGTGCGAATTCATAGTCTGCCCTCAGGCCGATGGTGATAGTGTTTCTTCTCCATCTCTTTTAATTTTAACTTTATTTATTTATTTATTTATTTATTTATCTTTTTTGTTGAAATTAGCCGTAGTAGAAATTTATATATGGATCTTTCGTTGATTCAATGAAGATATGAATGTAATCAGTTTCAAAACTACGGTAAATGTGAACGGCGACCTTTATGGCGTAAGCAAGATTGAAGATATTTATGGTTATAAAAGCTGTCAAATTATCAGGACTTTTAGAAAGCCCATGACAGTTCTTTAGAAAATTTTGTAAACAAAGGGAGCCCACACGTAGGCGCAATTAGCTTGATGCATTTCATGTGGTGAAACGGTGCATGTTCTTCTTTAACTGCAATAATTTGTCGCATCGCTTTCACTGTTAGTTTGCTAGTCCTGTAAATATGTTGTCACTTTCGGCTCTTTATCGGTTTACCCTTCGATTGAATTTGATAACGGTAGAGCTGATCGGTGTTTACGTTCATGCGAAATATTTGCATCCGACTAGGAAAAAGAAACAACAACAACAATGAATGGAAGAAGGGCATTTTGCAGTTCGCGGAATTGTGTGCAATTTTTATCGATATTTTGGCCAGTCGCCTTCTCCCTAGTCGTCTTTGGCAAATAATTCAACAGATGATTCCAGACAATAGAAACGCCGATTCAACGATTTTTTTTTTCTTCGTCAGTAATAATAAATAAAATTTAAGTTGTTGGTATAGGAAAAGAAACAATTCCGATTGCAATTTGAAATCAATAAGCAAAAGCACACAAAAGTGCACGAGTGCTTATTTATTTCAAATTGCACGAAAAAAGGTCGTTTATTTACTTGTTGATAACAAACAAGCAATTTTATTTCAACTTTCTGCACTGAATTATCCCTTTTTTATTCAATTTAAACCTTTTCCACTGTTTTTGAATAATCGACGAGCTCAGGTGAATCAGCATGCTAAAAATTATCATGTACTTAATTTATACAAAAAGAGTTTCATAATATATGATGTAAAATGATGTAACTCACAGAAATGAGTTGCCATGCCTCTGTCCATTGAAGTTGATATCACTGAAGTATTCTCCAGAATCCTGCCGTCAAGATGATCATTTGGTTGACCACTCATATAGTTGCTGTACGACCGTGCACAATCCCACGTTTGGTGTGCGCTCGTGCGCCTTGTATGAGTTACGCAACCGCGACGTTTCTGTTAGCAAGTTCCTCACTCCGAAGTAAAACACCTAAACTTTGCCGAGTTTTAACATCATTCTCGTCTGGATGAACGTAGTATATTCTGCATATTCTGTGCCCAGGTTTAATTCCCTTTGTGTTGAATTTTAACCAATGATAACTTAAGCTCATCTTAATTATTTCGAATACGTTCATTGACCAAAACCGTAGACGGTTAGGGTGTCGATTAGCCAAAATATTTCAGAACCAACTTACCTCCTTTCACATTTTCAAGGAAATTAAATAGTAGAACGGTAATGAAAATGATCGAGATACGTCGATCGAAAGCGCTGCCTGGGCAGTTCTCAATTTTTCTTGGACGGTACGGTGAACGCATTGCCAACACCCCAAGACTAGTAAATTTCCGCTTCTGTAAATGTCCGCTAAAGTACGTTTTTAGATAAAATTTTGTCATAGAGCTCGGTTTAGTCAACTTTGAATAATCGTGTCTTCCCGGATGGCATAATTTACATGACAGAGGATGAGGCCAAACAGTATGTATCAAAAAGAATATATTGATATATTATCCACAGTAGTTAGACCAACGTTGTTCCCGGTAAAGAATACATTGTTATTCTGGTGATATAAAGAAGGCGTAGGTCTATTTGCCACAATAGTCACGTTAAAAAATATACTGATCTAACATCTTTTTTTACCTGAGTCCTCATAAGTTGCAGCTTTTTAGTTATAATTATATGCCTAATTTGCAGAAATAGATTCATTCAATAAGTAAACTTGAATATTTCATTGTCAATGACATTGCGATCGAAGACTCAAGAAGTTAAGGTGGTCAAAGTTTTTCTTTTTTATATTCATGGCTGACTTACATAAAACCGTTTCAGATCACTTGCTAGAAAAATCTAGGCACAGATTAAAACTTGATCATACGATTGAACCGCCTAGAAAATGAAATAATTTGTAATAATTAATAAGCCTTTGACACCAGTCCAGAATGCTCATTGTCGCAAATGATTGATTGTTGGGCCCAGGGTAATTCTTTTTATCATTTTGCAGACACAGGGAACTGGCAAGCGCAGGCTTAATTAAATTGTTTTCTTCCTGAAACTCTAGCAGAGCTGATCATAATCTCTTGGCTTGATGCATTCTATGTAGCCAGACGATGTGTGTTCTTCTTTAATATCGATGATTTGTCGCATCGTTTGGACAGTTAGTTTTGCAGTGCTGTTTGTCTGCTGCCACTCTTCGGCTTTCTTCATTGGCTCGTCTATTTACCTTTAGATTGAATTTAATAACGGTAGAGGAGATTCGTGTTTACTTCCATGTTAAATATTTACATCAGATTAAAAAAAGAAAATTGAACGAAAGAGAGGACACTTTGCTGTTAGCATATGTGTGTACTATCAATAATTAAGTATCTAACAATTTCCTTTGTCACCTCAACAATTATTCATCAAATTATTCCAAGCAAAAGAAACGCAGATTTAGCGAAATTTTTCTCGTTTATTATATGCACTGGTTACCGTTGAAACCTGATTTGACTCTCAGCAGTCCGATCTATTTACTAATCGCAATATTTTTTTGCTCCAAATCTAACCTATATCCTGGCCAATGAGAATAGATTACTAAAACTAAACAACCAATCCAAGTATTGTTTAAACTAACCAATAAAATTGCAGGCAAATGAAAGACAAGAAAGCTATTTTTAGGCGAAGTTAGCAACTTTTGTGTGTCAAATCTTTGAAGAAATAAGAAATACATAATAAAGAAAAAAATTATAAAAAATGACCAATTTAATTACTCACAGTTTCTAAATTTTAGAGGACTTTCCGACTTTCAGTGTTAATTTTTAAGATTATTTTGGCAATTTTTTTTCATCATCTGCTCGAGCTCCGTATGATCCCGGGTCCAGAAAAAGAGAAACAAACGAAAACCACATAACAAAAACTCATTTTACAAATGTACATTTATGTTTCTTCTTTATAAGTTTTAATGAAGGAGGTGGCATAATGTGGGAATCACAATTCCGCCTTTTTGTTTGTTTGTTTTTGATTTTTTTTTTTATTTTGTGGCAAAGTAGTATTTAACTTAATTAAACTAAACCAATAAATTGACAGTAGGAATGAGTAAAAAAAAAACTCATAAGATGCGTGACACTAATGCGTGGCACTATGTCAAGAAATTGACTATTAGGCTTAGAAGTCTCCTAAAAGTGTTAAATAGTTGCTGTTTAAATAAATTGACAGATCGTGAAGGTCTGCAGATGACTGAATTAACAAAAACTTGCTTCTAACAAACAGCTCATTTCCGTTAAAAGAATGGTTGCTATTTTACAGCTCTTCGGTGGAAAATGTGGCTAAAAGATTACGAACTTGAAAAACAGGGAGGACAGACTGCTTATCCACTAACAAACCTGTTATTGTAAAAATGAGTAATGTTCATGTATTTGTAACGGATTTTTGGGAAACTCCACGTGTTTGCTAAATTGGGCATAATAAATCAAGTGATTAAGTTTTTTTTATTTTTTTTGTTTGAAATCGTGATATCGTTGAAGTGGTCCATTTAAGAAGATATTCACTTAGTAAGGCTTTTTCCAGCTTGCATAAGTCATGATATGGCCACAAATTTACTGAATTGCAGAGTAAAGTAAACGAAGGACTGTTTGTGGCAGATTGAATGAAAGGAAACGAAAGTACGTTATCCTCAATTTATGAACAATTTGTTCTGAATTGATGTTCTTCCGGTTAAGAATATGAGAAGTTTTCTTATGGCTGAGGATGGCTTCACGTGTCGAGCAAAGATTACTTGCTCGATTATTCTTCCTACATCAAGGAAGCACAGAAAGCCGCAAAACTCTTGAACAAAAATTTAGTTTTCAAATCGGCACTCTTAATCCTCACGGTTTCAACGAACGCTTTTCATTCAACTAATTCAACTAATTTTTCACGTTGCCAAGCACCAACCAATAGCGTAGCCCCATATTTCTGTATATAAACCACACACAACCCACAATTCCTTGATTCGCTCCGACGAAGGGCTACCGCTCGGAACGTCAGCTTTCGAATCTCTTTACGGTGGCCAACTCACATTGTCAACCCAGTTGATAAACACAAATTATCTTATTTGCAAACACACTTTCTGCTTACATCGCATGGTCTGTCGTGGAAGCCATGGTTCTGTTCGTATTATGCGCAGTTGTGCTGTACACCGCCACAGGGAAAATTATCGCGCTACAATGGGTCCAGTGTCACTGTACTGCCATGATCCCCTTTTGCGATGTCTGTCATACCCCTGAACACTTTCTGGTCCTCCGCAAGAATGGTATCAAGGAATTCTAGCTCGTCAGAGTCTTCAACAAAAATTAATTCAGTTCTCTGACTGATGCAGCTAGAATACGCCTGGTAAAAAGTCGCAAGTTAATCGGAAACCTTATAGCAAAAAAATGTTGTATGTATCCCAGGCTTGCAGCTACGGACTAAATATAGTATGCAACAAAATTCTTAGCATAATGTTAAGCATAGCGACTTGTTCAATTCGCGAAAACTGAAGCTAGGCCTCAAACAACTGTTGCATTTCCGGTGGACAAGCCAACTTAACTGAAAAGAAATAAGTTTTCTTCCACGGGCTCAAAAAGTTGCGTCCGATGTAAATCGGCGAGGATCAGTTTGATCTGTACCAAGAAAAAGTCGCAAGTTGTACAACTGTGTCTAATTAATTATAGACCTTATGGTCACACCAATTTGATGACTGATGATCCGGTATATTAGCCAATCAGATTACAACAGCTACTTTTGTATTCGAGTAGAATTCTATTAATTAATGACAGTTTCTCGAAATTTGGCCACCCACACACACAGAAATAATATGAATCGCATTGATCATTTTTTATCGATGTCTAACGACTTCCCTTGCACCAGTAATATAAAGAAGCAAAAAATAAGATAAAGACGCATATTGCAAATCGCTCCAACCGTGCAGGTACAAAACTTAGGAATTCGGCTCCATGCACAGCTGTGATGCGTACCTTAGAATAATTTTGTTGGATAATGTCACAGAAATAGCATAATCAAAAGTCAAATTTACCAGACGCGGAAGAGGAACTTGCGAGATAATTTGAGCTTGTTGCCACTGAAACTTAAAGAAAGTGAAAAAATTAAGAATAAGGGAGGGTGCATTTATGCCGATACATTGCACTGGAATGAAGTCGGGAGCTCTCTGCAAGGCAACACTAGCTTGCTGAAGATAATATGATGCACAACAAATGTTGCACTCGTGAATTGGCATTTCTTGGCCACTTAATACTGTGGCAATTTTTATTGAAACTCAAATAAAAGTTAACAATGTTAACAATGTCTATCATATGTTATTAGCATTTTCAGCAAAGGTGGGGCGGAAAAAGCGCCCCACGGCTGGTAAGCGAAAATACAGAGCGTGAATGATCATCCAAAAGATAGCGATAAGGAGGAGAAGGGAGCGAAAGTGTGGTATACTCACTGTGATGGTGAAAGCAAGATGGAATATTTGAGATTTTGACCAATCTTTTATACTGGAGGACAAATTACACTCTTCAACATGATTAGCTGTTATGTCATATGACAGACCCCCATCGGATTATTGTGTGCCTAAAATAAGTCAACGTATCGACATCAATAACATCATAGACCCTATTCATAAATGGCTGCCAATTTCAAATTAGGATACAGCAAGATATAAGAACAAAGTAATGACCAATGCTGTGCACTTTGTTAGGGACGTAGCAGTAATGTATAACACAAGTAGCATTTTCATCTTCATCGTCATCGTCATCATCGTCGGTATGAAGGCTTGGTACAAATTGCTTTTGAACTTGAGCGTGATGTTGTTGAGTCTGAAAAAAAAAGAAACTCTACATGTATAACGTAAACATTGTAACGTTGCTAAGAGACTAGACTAGCCTCGCATCAGTCTTTTCCGGGACGAGCAACACGTGAGGTGTGGTGCTGTAGGCGGGAAAGTGGGCCAATTTGTAGCGTTGCCGTTAACTGTTGTTCGAGACGTTATTAAAGGGAGTTTGCTGACTATTACAGAATTAAACCGGCCTAAATTTCAATGAATTGCAGAAAGGTGTCATAGTAATTTTACCACTCGATGTCGTGGATCCCTCGACTGGTTTGCTTGAGGTTGTTGGTTCATTTGAAATTCAAATTGAAAATTCTGGAGGTGAAGAAGTTTAAAAATACACTGTTAAAACCGATGAAAATCACATAGAGACATTTATTGATCTGCAAATCGCATCATAAGGAAAACTGCCTGTAACAGAAACGGCAGTGTTGCTAATGGTGGCTTCTAATTTATAGTCGTTTGAATTTTTACGGATCTTTATCAACATAAAAAAATCAAACTTGAAGAAGAAACTGGACAATTTATTTTATTAACATAACAGCCAGTGCGTCTGTAAAACGCGTTTAATTAGGTTACCTCAGTTGAGGTTTCCGTTGATATCCCCAAAGACCGTGGCACGGTTAATTTGAATGATAAAATATTGCCCCGTGCCTCTCGGCGGCTGGAGGCAACTTTGTCACGATGGCGCGGTCGTTAAGCTAGAGATTAAAATCCTGTGCCCAAGATAATCAGTTGCGCATCGAAACATGGCAAAAATGGAAAACTAGAGTTGGAAAACCAGCGATTCTCGGGTGTTTACGATAAACCTTGGTACCTTGGGAGAAAGCGATTGGAAAGAAGAGTTATGGACAGCTACCATGAGGCAATTTTGGCGAGATTAAACCATATCTGGACTGTTCTTAAATACATCCAAGCACGGATCCAGGGGAGGTGAAATGGGTGAATTTTCACCCTCCCCCCCCCCCCCTCTTTTTTTTTTCTGAGTCCCCTTCTTTCTTTTTCTACACAGACCTCAAACACCTTAACCAGGCTTTGGTTCTATTACATTATTACAAAAGTTCACCCCCATTTCAAAATCCTGGATAAGCGCCTGTACATCCCTTACGGAACTCTCCCCGATATGCTTATCATGCTGTTTATGTGCAAGTCTGATGGAAGGGATCGCTTGAGTACCTAGAAAAGAATTACAAATATTATGGCATTCTGTTTAATCGAAGTATTGCTAATTCGAAAGCTTAGGGTTTTTTTTTGGGGAGGGGGAGTGGGGGGGGGGGAATGAAGGTAGAAATAGTCACGAAAAGACCAACAGTCACTGTATTTCAAGGTCACGGTTTCTTAAATCTCGGAAAAAAGGAATGTTTCGCTTCAAAACAAGAAGTTCACTGCGGATCGCATCTTTATACTAAGCTATAATACTTACAATATAACTAGTTAAAAAAACATAACACTTGCTACTATGATTTGCTTTAACTGACATTTAAACATTTTACGATAGCTCTTTTAACGGTTCATTTTTCTCCTTTGCGTTACAATGTAATGCAAACTGAATGCGAGCCAGTTTCGGGCAGAGACTAGAAAATTTTCCGAAATTGCCCCACATACATGCTGGATGAAGTTTTATTATCTGGCTAGCGCCATGAGCGGGCAAGATGAAGTAAATCCTGCGCTTCGACTGGCTACCTGAGCGGGGAAGAGGGCGCTATCACGGCCGCTAGTTATAAATAGTAAGTGTAATAATGCCAAAAAAATCAAGTATTTATCTGGTCTTTTGGGCCTAGCTCTTCTTCAGTACTAAGTCTTTAAATAATACATTGCACTGCATTGAGAAACATTAATTGTGAAATGGACCATTGGGACCACAGGTGTACAGGAAAAAAAGAAGATAAAAATGACAAGAACACACTATACTTAAATGATTCGCGCAATCATTACAATTTGCGGAATAAAAGCATTAGCTCTGTCTGTTGACCTATTTCATGCAAATGAACTTGAGATCTTCATCGCACGCCTTATCGTTCCAGTGGCCGTCATACCGTATAGCGGTACAATGCTGATTGTTTAACATTCCTCCCCAGTTCTGGTAACCAGTTGAAGGACTCCCATCGGACCACACCCAGGTACCAGGATTTACTTGGTCATAGAGTCCTATCCAAGCTTCGTCATAGTTACCAGATGTATCAAGGAATTTTGTTTTGATGAAGTCGTTGACCGTTGCAGACTCAATTTTTACCAGCTGGGCCCCAAGGTTTCTGCATCCTGACTGAGCATTGAACCAGGTCTGTGGGTCGTCCAGGAGGTGGTAGCTGACACCAGAGGGTCCTGCGATCCAAGCTGAAGAAAAAGAAAAACAGCACAATGAGCTGGAATTGTTCTTATTCGATTTCTTGTGTATCAGAAATGAATTTGGAAAGAAATGTGATGCCTCCCTTATCAGCACTTGTTAGGAGTACACTTTTTCTGGAAGGTGCGTGGAAGGGAACCTATTGTTTTAAAAAATGGTATGAAAACGGATTGAACGTCGGAAGAAGCTATCAACTATAAGGCTCTGGACTCTCTTCAAACCCCCACTCCTCACTCTTCCCCTCAGTCGGAGCGATGCGTATTCGTAAGCATCATATTTCTCGTCAGTGAAATATCGACAAGGCATTTGGGCGTTATTTGCACTGGGATTCACCTGTTAATTTACACTTTAGAGTAACATTACGATTGTAAAACTCACGGCTTTGGCTTGGCGGCACTGTTGAGAATGATGATGATGATGACGATGACGATGATGTTGGTGATAATGCTGGTGACTGTACTGGAGAGGGCGACGCCACTACGATAGTCAGAGAATAATGACTTATTTTGGTTGCTCACATTGCACCTTTTAAAGACGAGGAGGGGGGAGGGGGTTAAAGTGCGTTGATTTTAAACTGTTCTTACTCCAACAGCATTGAACCTGTAGCTGTCAAAATAATTCACTTGTTCTAAAGATTTCCCGTTTTCTCTAGTATAAACTTTAAGTTTAAAGTTTAAAGCTATGTTTGTGTTCTCAGTTCTTGCATCGTTATAATATTTTTTTTTCCTTTTTTGGGATTAATTTTTGAGCTTTTCGGGTAATTCTTTCTTTTAAATTAATCAGGAAATGGTGGATCCAGGAGGATATGAAGTAAACAAAATTCGATAACTTTCGGGACGTATTAGTTTGGACTGCTAAGGAATGTTAGTACTGCTTTTGAAAAAGAAAAGGATTTTCACATACCTGATTCACACTGGTTTCCATCGAATCCGTTTGGACAAATACAACGGTAGCCTTTAGCAGTAAACCCAACATGACAGGTGGAGCCACTTTTGCAAGGACTGCTTTGACATGGATTCTGATCAAAATATAACGCAAATTTATGCCTACTGTAATTAGGCAATGGTTTTCCAAACAAAAACAAGAAAATGGGAAATAATATGGCCAACATATAGCGCATTAAATGAGCAACCGCTAGACTATAGTCACAGGGATAGCCGAGAATTAGATACAGGAAGTAAGCATCGCCCCTACGAACATCACACTAAAAAATCTGATCTGCATCAAGAGGGCCGAATTGAAATCTGTGTTCAATCTAAAATTATGATCAGTCAAACTAACAATAAAAATTGAAACTGTGTGTGATTTGTATGGATTGTTGTCAAGAAACTTTCAAAAAGAAAATTGAGCGATCATATATAGTGGATATTACACGGTGGCGAGAAGATATGAATTTTATGTTCGAGTGGCAAGAATAATAACTTACGAGTGAGCGAAGCGAACGAGTGAGATATTGTTCTTGCCACGAGAACATAAAATTCATATCTTGGAGCCAACGTGTAATGTTCTTTAATTATATGGAGACTAAATATAAAACATAAAACAAAAGCATAAATATAAACCAAAAGGCGGGAATCGTGACGTAATTGAACGATACGACACTCGCAAAGGTGAAATACACGGAAAATACACCACTCTTGTCCCGGATGAAGTGGCGTATGGAATCTACGAGTGGTTTAGTTCCCAATAAAACACTCTCCTCCATGTAATAAATTAGAATTATTTACCCCTAGGCCTTTATTAAAAAAGTGCGGATTATTTAATCAACTTCTCTGTCTTTGTTTGATTTCTCAAATCAGGATTCGAAATAATGTCGACACAAAATAAAAAAAAAATGATATATTTGTGAAGATTAAATGCGTGAGATAGAAAAAAAAAAAGAAAACTTCTGCTTCTCACCAGTATGCTACGGTATGAGTAAAGGTCCTCCCTCACAAAGTCATCAACAGAGGTTTGCAAATGTGTCCGATTGTTTAAATGGCATGATGGTGTATCGCTGCTTGTTGGACCGTAGTTGTAGGACACGCAGCTGGGTTCTAGGAAGCACTGTGATTCGCACATTGATTTTCTCTGGACCTTCATACTTCTGATCATGTAATTTTTAAGAACCTTGTTCTTGATTTCCGGTTGAAACTGAATAGTTCGGCAATCGTCTGAAATAGCTAGGAAATTTATTTGACATTGGTTAGTTCATAACTATGGTATTGTTCACCAAGGATATTGACAAATCCAATCTGAGCAGCATCCACAACTAAATAAAAAGAGCTATAACTAACCAATAAAAACTTACCTGAAAACACTCCCACCTCAGCCCCACCCCCACCCACTGCCACTGTCACACTTTCACCCGACCTCGCCAATTCAAACTTTAACAAAGACATTGCACAGCAGCAGAGGCTGTTCCAAAAAACACAATGCGCGACGGTTGCGGAAATAAAACTGCGCTTTATAAGAGCACAAAAAAGTAATTTGTCAAACTCGCACTAAAGCAAAGTAAACCATTTCAACAAAATATGTGTCTGGTACATGGTTAGTGACTACATAAAATAATTAACGTAATATAATTATCTGCAATTTTAGTCAATTCATTAAAAAATGTGTTAAATAGTTAATTAATGTCTAAGAAGTACGTCACTCTAACGGTGGAAGAAACTTTGTGGGTAAGATATTTTTCTTCACTTCATTGCAGAGAAATTTGGAAACACGAAGAATGTGAGAAGGGATTGATCGGTTACATGAACCGCATTAAGTTGTGTTGTGATCAGTTTCTACTTATTTCTGCGTTTTGTAGAACATTTCCAATTTCTTAAGAAGTTTGACATTTTATTTCACATAAATGCACCAAATTAAATAGGAAGACCTGGGAGAAAACGGGGAGGGGAATATTTACTTGGCAAGTGACAAGATAAAAACTTACTTTTCTAGAGCTCTACAATTCTAGAATGTCTGCTTGTAAGCGGATATAACAAAACAGAAAAAACAAATGTTGTTGAAAGGCATTAGCACAGCATCTCATACCTGCATCCACTGCAGAGATCAAAAGAAAACATATGTACGTTTTTAGCTTTAGCAGTTTCCCCAAGGCCTCCATAGCTATTTCTGGACCTGTCCAAGAGCGGATAAAGTTATATGCAGATAACTTAACAAAAATACAATGGATTTTGTCTCTAGTAATGGATCGCTTTATAGCCTTTTGCGGCACCCTGATGTTATCACCTGTGAGATGTTTTTAAGAGAAAATTAAGAGTTATGTGCGCAATTAAGTCAACCGAACCAATTCTATAGTTTAACTCTGACCATAAATTGAGACTTGCTTGTTCCGTCACTTATTTTCATCAACATGCAAATAGAAGGGGTTTTTTTTTTGGCGTTTTCTACTTAGCCTGGAACTCCCGAAATAAGAAACTAAACAAAAAGAAAGAAACAGAAATCATATTATTTTGAAAAGCGTCACCTGTGTAAGCGGTCGTCATAAAAGAAGAAAGAACTTTCAAAACAAAACTGAAAAAACGATAAACCCTGTTGTTTGACTGAATATTGAGTACTAATGAACAGAATAAAACTATTTCTCTTTCTTTGATTAGAGAACGACATCCTTTGAGAGGTGAATCCACCATTACAGTTTATCAGCTTTCATTACTTATTAACTCTAAGGCAACATAAAAATGGCTGGAGCTGCTTTTCCAAAGGAAATTACCTGAAATGGGTAATCTAAAAGCCAAGTTAGGAATTGAACCATTGTTATATTTGCAGCCCTAAGCTTTGTAGGGGTAAGATTTCTTCTTCACTAGAGAATTCACTAGTTACGTGTGTGGGTCCTTAGATCCCAAAATATTACAAGAGTGTGAAATGGTACGAACTCGATCTGCTACGCTGGTGAACAAAAAAAATGGAAATAGGAACGGACAATCTTGTCCAAAATGTCGTAGTCTGGCTTGACTTGCGGTTGATTAGCAATGTGCCGTGTAAAGACAGCTGGTATCCCAAACCCTCCTGTTCGCCTGAGAGTTTAAAATTTGCACTAGCTATAATCATAGCGTTCAATTTACCAAACTAAATAACCAGCCTTCACTCGACATGCGTTTACCGTCTGAAAATAGAAAAAAAAAAGAGAAAAAGATCTAGAAAAGAAAGTTGTATTTTATTTTCACACTAATACAGTTATTAGAAACAAACTTTTCTGGTTATTGACTTTTTAACCCTTTTTAGCCTTGTAAATAAAAAGTATTTCCCGCTTACCTAATTAAACTATTCTCTTTTTTTTATTTCTGTACTGTGCAGTTTTCCGTTGCACTTTATGTCGATCTACAAACTTGTAACTTAAAAAAAAAGTTGTCTTGTTGTGTCTTTCACTGCTTGCTTTACCTCCCTGATCCTCCGGCAATACAAGATCGGGTTTAGAGATGAGCTCAACTTGACAAGAGAGAGTTGATGCAGCTAATTTATCCAAACCGCGACATTTTCTATTTCAGTTACAGATGGCACAGCCAGAATACCCCACGGAACGGCATAGCAAGCAACTAGTGTCAACTACGCCCACATTGACAAACTGCTGAAAACCTTCTTTTTGTATCTTGCTTTGTTGAGTGGAACCATCCCCCCTTTTGCTTGTCATAGGGAGACTTGGTTTTGCATGTGGGCTTCTTGATGTTTCAGTTTGAGGTAGATCCTTACGTAAAATACAATCGAAATTACCAGGATTTTCAAAAATGCGGTGATGGATAGGAACTGAAAATGTTCAAAGCTGAAAAAAAAATTCAAGTATGCCCGCTGGTGGTGCACCGAGTACTTGGTTCACTTTGCTTGTGATGTTCACCATTGTTCTCGTGTGTTCAGAACGATACAAATAGCTGTGAAGAGTGTTTTTCCTCGATAAAAGAAACCTCAGTCGGCTTGCAGAAAATATCGGGCGGAGAAGCTTCTACGTCACTGATAACACGTTACCGTTTGCCAGTTACTTTAGAGAGGCGCTGGTATTGATGTAGACTTGTAAATTTCAACTACCCGTTTGTGTAGCTAGTTAAAACGCAATGAGTCACGTTTATTCTGCAGCGAGGTAGAAATGACAGTTGTTTTGAATTAGAAATCTATATTGTCTCACTTGTAGATTACAAGCTAAAAAAGCTGTCAGATGATGAAAGTTTTGAAGTTTAAATTGCAATTAAATGCTTGATAGCGGAGCTCCGGCGGCCCGAAGGGCCGCCAAGCGGAGCCCCATAACCATATAGGAAAAAGAAACCCATGTATGGATTTTCTCATGGTTAATCATGGACAGCGGTATTGCTCGTGGGCGCGTACGCACGACGGCGACGACAACGGTGGAGTCGCGCAAGATGGCGGCCATAAGGGGATCATAAGGGGACCTCTAAACCAAAAGGAGGCTTAATTTTTCGCGGGCTTTCTGGAGCTCAACGCGGCTACACAATATGCTAGGTCAGCTAAAGGAGTAACGTTTGTCGTGTTTACGTGGAAACAGTGGAAG
>CAXHUQ010000869.1:0-22461 GCA_964020085.1 Micromussa lordhowensis | reverse complement strand
GATGACAGTATTGGTGGAGCAGGACCGAACGAGGTAATATCTTTGTTAAACAATCTACTCTACAAAATGGAAACAAAATATGGCAGGTTTGATCAGCTAACAATCTGGTGTGATAACTCTCCTGGTCAATTTAAAGAATGCTTCTTGTTTTTTTACCTCGATTACCTGGTGAAAGAGGGACAGTTTCTGAGAATAGATCTCAAGTTTCTCTTAGAAGGACATTCGTACTCGATATGCGACAGGCGATTTGGCTGTATACAAAAGTTCTTCGACACAATTGAGAGGGTTGAGTTACCACAAGAATGGGCAATGCTGCTCAAGAACAGTCCTTTAAAAAATATCGAGGTACATTGGGCAACTTTAGACATGATCAAGGACTATAAATCCTGGCTTAGGAGGCAATATATATCCAGGAGTGAGGATCTAGATAACGAGAAATTCGAGGTCAGAAGGTTGGCGTGGCTAAATTTTGGCTACGGAGAAGTCGCGGATTTGGAGGGGAAATTGGAACTTACACACCATCCAGAGACTGTGCTTATACGGTTTAATATTGACACTAAAGAGAAGCCAAGAATGGTCTCATTCTACAAGAAAAAGCAAATGACGGATTTGAATTCCGATTTACTTGTACCTGTGAGACATGAACAGAGGCCTGTAAATAATCAAGTGAAAAAAGATTGTTTAAAGTTAGCGCGAAAATATTTATCTGAACGCGCACAAGCGTTTTATGCCTCATTAGCTTGCGAAGAAGACTCTGCAGATGATGAAGGATAATAACTTTTATTATATTTTTTTCTTCTGGAGATGTTCCCTTTATTCTCCACAAATACACAATACTTCATGTTTTTACTAAGTTACTGGGGAAGGGTCTGGCTATTTGAATACAGTGCCCACTCTTTATCATTGTAATCCCATAGTAACTCTACTGTTTCTGGGATGTCGTGCAGGGCTACAAAAAACACCCTTGGCATTCTTGAGTTTTTGTTGGCGATGAAGGGTCTAACATTCGCATTATTCCTTGAGTGGTTAAGAGTTGCACCCCAGGGTAATTCGCTACTGATATTGCCTCTATATGGATCAATCCTAAATAAAAATACAAAAGAGAGAATATTACACAGTGTTTCCAGGAACAGAAAAACATATTTCATAATTTGAAGCAGGTTTCTGCAACGTAGTGCTGAGGCACATGTACATACGTCTATCCGTAACTAACAACAGATGTCACACGAGTCCCGTTTTTAGTGCGCAGTAGTGTCGCTTTATAAACTTTATGTTTACGAGACTTGTAGCTCTTTTGGCGAACCTTAACACAAAAGGCAAGCAAGCAAATATGCAAGTGACTAGTTCGACGTACCAAGCGGCAGCGTTTCCAAGTGCCACTTGGGTTTCATTAGTTAGTTGTCTATTTAGATGTAACCTACCATATATCTTATTGTTTTTATTTAAAAAAACACTCCTGTGCTTGTCCTACGGAGCCGCCTCTGATTAAATTGTTTATGCTAGAATTTCATTTCATTTATGATCTAAACCAAACTGCATTATTTTCCCAATTTGCCTCTGAATTTTCAATGTGGTATACATAGCAAATTATAAAACAAATATCAAAACACGCTTATGTACACACTTATAATAACACTCACGCAATCTGGCGACCTGCACTCTCGAAAACCATAAGGGCGCAGACTTTTCCTTCCTCTCTATAGCTCTCCTCGCGCGCCTTGGCTTCCTCGACAGTAAGCAATTCTCCCTCATATTCGCATATGATCTCGCACTTTGTAATGTCACGTGAGGCGAAGGCACACTTTCCCGCCTTTCTAACTGGGTCACTCGGCACATCGTGAAGCTTGCGAAACAAACATAATGTTCAGCATTCCAACGATTAATTCCCAAAGAGATAGCATGAGATAAATATGATATGTATAACTGCTTACCTCAATTGGTGGAGCAGGTTTGGGGTTGAGGGACATATAATGCTGAATTCTTTCAGCCATTATACGCCCCCCAAATTCTACATCTGGCTCTCTCTTTGGGCGTTGTAGGGCTATCCCCGTATACCCTCTAATGTTTCCTGCTTGTATTGTTGATACTATTGACCACAGCCTCTGCTGGCCATGAGCAAGAACTGCTTTCTTAAATTGCTGATAAACACAAAGTAAAAAGATACAATGTTTAAATGCTGAGAATGGTTCGCTCAATCTGCATACATTTTTTCTTGATTACTGTCATTCTTAACGACATAAGAAATAGGCCCTTTGCAGGATCCGGTCACATGGTACGGAAGCCGGCCTAGATTATTTAAGAAACTATCTTTTATTAACCCTTTCACTGCCAAGGGCGACTTAATAGATTTTACTCCGTCTAACACCAGACGATTTTACTCGTCAAAGGGAGACCCTTGGCAGTGAAGGGGCTAAGTTTTAAAATTATTTTTATAATCATAAAGGGTACGTGTAAGACAATTTATTGCACTAAAATTCATGGCTGTAAATTAATGAAAAATTAATAAAGTTTTGTTGTTTTTGTTGTTTGTTGTAAGCAACGTTCAAAATAGGAGAAGTTGTGAAACATGAGGTCGGTGTCTAAAAATATTTTTTATTATTATTTTGAAAACAATGAGCCCTGAACTGTGCACATTTTCACGGATTATTTTGGGTGTGCGTTATAGCTAACCATCTGCAATATCTGCTCGTTTTGTGCGGGATATCGCAGTGTTCAAATTAAAAGAGTATTATTATTAGAGCATGTACACACAACTTATAAACAAGGCGATATCACGGTGAAATGAAGACCAAATCGTATCGAAAATAGTAACAACTTTACGCTTTACAAAGATAAGGCCACCATAAATCGCTTGTGTAAATGGGCTTTAATGGTAATTCTTCAACTCCACTTAGCTAAAGCTGAGTTACTTTGCAGGACAAGAACCATTAAGTTAACGATGATCAAAGACATGCCTACCACTTTTTTTTCAAAGGTGATTTGATATATGCTTTAATGTTAATATATTTTTCAGTTGTACTATTGTTGTTGGAATTAAAAAGGATTGGTACGTTACAGCTAAAAGAAGACAAAAATCAGTTCCAAAGAACGGAATGCTTGAAATAACCGAGTTTGATTTAACCGGGCGGTGCTAAATGCCGCCTAAATTAACACCAGCGCAGACCCAAGGTAAACTGATGACAGCTCGACCTTTTTTTCGGGTTTAGCCTAATAGGAATTAAGTTAAATTTGTAGGTGCAACGGCAGACATTTGGGATCCACGAATTTAATACTTACCCTGTAAAAACTTCCCTTTTTCATGAGATACTGGGTTTGCCCGCGCACACTGTCCTCTTCTGTCCACAATGAAACTACTCTGCAATATTCCTTAAACATTTCTTCGGAAGAAACAAAACTTGTCTCGTCCGCCAAAGCAACACATTTAATAATGAACTCTTGCAAGAACGGACATTTTGCTGCCCGTTTGTGCTTAAGCATAATTTTCCTGACGTTCGCAAATTTGGGCGGCATCTTTGCAGCCTATACAGCCAGGTGTGTTTGAACTGACGATTAAAGCATTTAATTTATAGGTACGGAGATTTACCCATAAAAATCGGACGATCGTGTGCATGGTGCTGGCTTATCAGCCAATCAGTAACGTTAATCAAAAATTTCACTAGTGAAGAAAATAAAACAGCAACTGAACTACAGCGATGAATTTTCTCTAGTGATACTAGCAGTAAAATGTATACATCCCGTTGATCTATCAAGGAGTGTTTTTCAGCCCAGAAGACAATAATTATTATTTACAAAATAAAAACTAAACAGCAGATGAAAGCGCTAGAAAGCTACTCGGGCAAAACGATTTAATTTTTTGGATAGTCGAAGGGTTTTTTTTTTGGGGGGGGGGGATAAGGTGCGCAACCTAGGCGAAAGTGGACTAAGTAATCAGAGTGTACTTATTGATATCTGAGGCGTTCATTCAGGATAATAGTAACTTACCGGACCTATAAAACATTGGAAAAATTTACCTGCAAGTAAACTAATACAAAGATAATTCAAAGACGACGCGTCAGGAGACATACCTAGGAAAACCCGTGAGAACGCTCTCTGCTATTGCCACCTTCTAAAAGCAACTCAATTGGATCATTTCTAATTTTTAAATTCTTGACTTCATTGTCTATCTTCGACGTTTTTAAGTCGTTTTGTTTACTTTGAACTCTTGGAATATCCAACTACCGATAAAATAAACAAATTACAGTACGTGACATGGGAATTTCGGCTGTCTCTAAATTGCTGTGAGCTTGCATATGGAAATATAAAGAGGAGAGCATTCGATTTCTGTAAACCGGAAGTATGTTTGGTGACAAAGTAAATGAGAGATTGTCGTTCACGGCCCATCAGGATCGCTAAATTAATCTTCTCATGCATTGCGGGCTTCATCGTAATTCAAACTTTGTCCTTAGTCTTCTTGTACGTGCATGACAGCGAAAGTGCTTTTATGACAGCAAAGCACAGACGCAGCGACAATTTGTCTGCATTAATATTCTCGGTTGTAAAGATATCGTTGCAATATGTTATACCGATAAGAGTATTAGTCGAATGAGCGTTCTCTTTAAGGGCTCTGCAACCGTCAGAAAAATTTCATCTATATTTAACACATTTTAAGGTCAGGGTTTGAAGTTGAATGCATCAGCCTCTAGTGATCTCGCTACAATAAATCAAAAGCAGAAACAAGAAGCCCTTATCAATTTAATATTTATTAAGACAGGTGACCCTGTTGAACTTTTGTAGCAAGAATTGTTACATCATATTTCAAAGAAGCGAATCTAGCCTCGCTTTCTCTTAAGTGAGACTGGCGTTGATTTCTCAGCCGACAAATTTCATCTTCGGATCTGTGCCGTCCAGTTTTCTTCATTTGTTCCTTCAATTTATTGAAAATATTGTCGCACGTTTGACATGTATCTTGTCTGGCTTTTCTAAAACTAAGCACCTCCTTCAATTCGCTGTTAAATATGTTTCTAAATGACGAAAAACTTAAAACTGGACCCTTATTGTTTCGTCTTAAACTGGTTGTCTTTAAATCTGGGTTTTCCTTAAGGAACTTAGACCACATTTGACGCATGGACACTTTTGAGTCGAAGTACTTCTTAGCATTGGTCCGTGACTTCCGATAATGTGATTCACTAGCGTCATATGAGCAAATAAAGTCTATCACCACGTTTTTCACATGGGGTAAAAACTTTCTGGGCGTTCTCTTGCCCCTCTGGTCGGGTTCTACAGAAGGATTATCCGGATGAATCTTTTTCAGCAACACTTGTATTTTGCTCGCTGACAGCCCATAGCATTTTCTGAATGCAGTCCGACAAACCTTTCCCAGTGGTGGTATGGTATAAGTTGCCCTCCGTTTTCCTCCTACGGTTACTCTAATTTCCATGAGCTTGGAAAAGAGGTAATTCTGTTCATTGTATGACTTTTGATAAACCGTGTTTCTCTGAGCTCGTATGATAGTTCTTGTTTGGAATACACCTCTTCTCAAAAGGCAACCACTGTGACAACAGGTCAAAAGCAGCTTGTTCATATCGCTGAAAGCCGCATTTTTTCGTCTGAATGTTGTTCGCCTATCCTTTGGCACATAAGTCTTCTGGAACTTGTGGTTGGTGACTAGTTTCCTCCTTCCTTTCTCGACTGAACTCGCGATTGGATCACCATGAACAAAATACTGCCACGGCCTTGCGGAATCGAATTTGTATACAAGTTTGTTTATGTTGTTTTCGTCGCTATGAAGAACGTCTGCTCGAATCGAGCAATTGCTGGAAGTCGTCATATTGTGAATGCCGTTTTGGCAAGCTTTCCGAAACGTAAAGAGCCGGCATTTTTATTTTATGGCCTGACGTGACCGACCGAATATACGAGAGCGCTCTCGATCTCCAGAGCGCTGTCAAAAATTTCGAAATAGACCAGTCTGGAATAAGCCGTCAGAGCACACGCCCACACATTAAACTACGTTTAAACTCACGCAAACACGTTCCTTATTTTCATCACAAATATTCTGAAAATTAGCAACAAATCCATGTTTTGAAACATAAATCTCCAATGAACTCGTAAGGAAATGCATAATAGTTAAACACTGTGTACAACTGACTGTACGAGGCTTGAATTACTTTTGGGGGCGTGCTGTGAATATTTTGTTTCGTCTAATCACAGCACTCAACAGTTTATTCGCTTCTGCTTTGCAAAGTGGTACACCACATTAACTATTAAATACTTTCCTCACACGCAAATGTAATAACTTCTTAATTAAATAGCTGAACATGACTCCTCGTTGGAGAAGAAAAAATGTAAGCAGTCCATTTATAGCGATACGGACCTCTCACTTGGACCACCCACGAATTAATTACGGCAAATTGCGTTGTCAATTCTTTCCAAAAAATGAAGAGTATCTTAAGAAGAAATATTTTCACCGTCCTGTTTTGAGGATAAATTTGGTTAAATATTCACAAAAGCGACCCAAGAAAAGTAAATAAATGCTTCCTCAGTTCAGGCCCTCGTTTACCGGGAATGTATACTCGAAGACGCAACAACTGATTTATCAGAGCCGTCAAAATGACTGTCGAAAGTAATGAGGCAATTACTTTGCCTTTGTTTGGTTTTACTACGGTTTGAGATTGACTGAGTAGTCTGGCCGTCTTGGAAAACTTCAGTAGTTGGCCTGCAACTACTGAGTCGCATGTAAACCCAGGTTTTGAACTTGCGTCTACTTGCAACTTCGTTTGGCCAGGGTTTTACGCAGTCAAGTTTTCTGGTCGAATAAAATTATTACGTAAAAATAAAGGGCTGTGAACAGTCCGAAGTTAAATACATGGTGCTCTTATACACTGGAATCTAAAGCGAATAGTAATCGCCATAAAAGCAGTGTAAACTATTTTGAATGTTGTTTTTGAGTTTGGCGTCCTGTGACTTTTAGCTCAGACGCAGGAACTGGACCGCGCGCAGGACTGTGAAGAACATCTGGTCTGAGCTTAAATGGCGGTCAAATTAAATCGCACTATGAAATAATATTTTTTGACGGTTTCACAAAGGACGACCATAATTCCATTCTATAAAGCTACACGGAATAGAATGACTAGTTGTGGATTATAAACTCTGGCTTTAGCTCTGCTGAAATACTTGAACTGAACGGTAAGTTTGCGTGTTCGTATATCAACAACAACAATACTTTATTTTCACATTGCCTTATTACATCACATTAAAAGATATTTCTATGGCTAGTTACATTTATGTTTTTGCGGTATTTTATGGTTAAACTAAACCATGTAGATAATGATGGAAATGCCTAGCGCCTAAATAAACCACATAGTTTTCTTAACTCACTATACTAGTTAGCAAAATATTGGTTGTGTCCTGGTGTACCGGTACACAGAGGGAATAACTATTGTACTCCTTTGTTTACAAGCCTTTGTTTAGCTATTGCATATTGTTGGGTCTATTGTATCGGTTCTTGTGTACCGGTACACGAGGACAGAACCAAAATATTGACCAAGCTTATTTAACCTCTATTCGCTACGTACAAGTTTATGACCAGAAAGAAATAGATAGATCTATATCCTCTTGATTAATAAACAATTTTTTTTATCAATCTCCTGTTAGTGTTTGTACTGAGTGACCATGTAAGTAATTGGGCAATTTCAAGCTAAGTTTATAAGCTTAAATTTCTTTAGGTAAAAAGTACACTCTAAAATTACGTACTTATAGATGTTTCTTTGGTGCTTTTTATTGGCTAATAAAACTTGGATGTAAATTCCAGATCATGGAATTAATACAGTGCGTGATAAAGAATATTAATGAAAGTAATGATGTTGAAAATATATCTTTTTCTTCTCTGTTTAATCCCTCATTTATTAGAAAACTGGCCAACTATTAATCAGTTTAAGCAGCTTTTACTTAACAAATAAAGAAGGCTAAGCTATGCATTACACTGTGATAAACATGACAGACAATTTTGAGAACAGGAGCGAATTAATGTTGAAAATACATGTCTGTGCAGCTCATGTTTTCAATATTTCTCGAGTGTTCTCAAATGTCTGGAGTGTTTTATCACAGTTTAATAATATATACACAGCTTAGGCTTCTAAATATTGCTTTATGATATAGATTTTACACACACAAAACAATAAAACACATTTTTCTATGTTTTATACTCTGATCAAACATGGGTTTTTGACCAATCAGACGCACCTTATTACACGACTAGGTTAGTTCAGACGGCCAATAACTAAAGCCAGCCAATCAGATTGCTCCGTTGCCGGTCCAATACTCTCTATGTATTGGACCGGACACTGTCCCGATTGATCCCGCACAAAGATTTTCTCATAGTTTTACTTCTTTTTTTTTCCCTAAAAGTATTTACTCCACGTAAAATGTTATTTTTGTTCCTTCCGACGTTGTTTTTCTTTTTTTTTGAAAATGTCAAACGTGAGTAAACGTTCAGTTTGCTCTAAATAAAAATTGGACGCTTGACGTTTATGGTGTCTTTGCAGTCTATCATTTGGGTTTTTTTTCTAAACAATTTGAGTCGTGTAATAAATCTCTTATTAACCAAGCTTGCTTTGGACCGTATTGGGAGAATATCGGCCCTTGGTCTTTTTTGTGTGGACCTCGCTGCACTCGATCCATACTGTCAAGACCTCGGGCCGATGTTCTCCCAGTACGGCCCTCGTGCTTGGTTAATAATATATATGTATTATGAAGGCAATAATTTTATGTTAGCTTCTTTGTGATATCCTGTTAGCTGTTCTATTGAATTTTTATCTATTAATTAAAGCATGTTTGTATGGCATTGTACATTTATGTCTTAAGATTATTGTAATTTTTATGACATAAAGCATAGTTAATAATTTCATGGAAAGACTTGCTCTTAAATTTTTCAATATTAATATCATCAAAGACAAAGTTCATGTATGAATAAATTAAAAATAATATATGTCTGGATTTTTGAGAACGGTGTCGACTTTGGGCCAAAACTTTTTCGCCTGCCTGCCGGCGATAGCCGGCAGTCAGGCCCTTGCGGTGCTCCGAAAGTGAGGGGGGACTCCGTCATGGAGGGTAGTGGTAGAAAGCTTAGGTGTCTGGCTACCAGCTGGTACCAAGGGAAAGGCCCAGCAATTATCCTTTGGGGGGTGGGGTGAGTCACAGAGAGAGGCATTTTGCTTAGGAAAACTGCTTATTTTCTTTGCAGGACAGCCTTTGTCAGTCATGCCCTGTGGGCTTAGTGGCTGGAAGCCAGCCAGCCAGTCACAAGCAAGCTGGGTGAGTAGAGTGTGTGTTGCCAGGCTGCCTGTGGCTGATCTGTCTAAAAATACCCTGTAATTTCTTGGAAAACTGTCAGGGTGGTTGTGCCGAGGTGAGCACGGTTTTCATAAATCCAGACATATATTGGGACAGAATGTTTTGGGAGACCCTACAGTTCAGCTGCTGTAGCCCCAGACCGGTGATGGAGAACACTTTGAGGTAGCAGATTCAAGCTGGAGGCATGTCCCTGGCATTCCAGGCCAATATATGTCTGGATTTTTGAGAACGGTGTCGACTTTGGGCCAAAACTTTTTCGCCTGCCTGCCGGCGATAGCCGGCAGTCAGGCCCTTGCGGTGCTCCGAAAGTGAGGGGGGACTCCGTCATGGAGGGTAGTGGTAGAAAGCTTAGGTGTCTGGCTACCAGCTGGTACCAAGGGAAAGGCCCAGCAATTATCCTTTGGGGGGTGGGGTGAGTCACAGAGAGAGGCATTTTGCTTAGGAAAACTGCTTATTTTCTTTGCAGGACAGCCTTTGTCAGTCATGCCCTGTGGGCTTAGTGGCTGGAAGCCAGCCAGCCAGTCACAAGCAAGCTGGGTGAGTAGAGTGTGTGTTGCCAGGCTGCCTGTGGCTGATCTGTCTAAAAATACCCTGTAATTTCTTGGAAAACTGTCAGGGTGGTTGTGCCGAGGTGAGCACGGTTTTCATAAATCCAGACATATATTGGGACAGAATGTTTTGGGAGACCCTACAGTTCAGCTGCTGTAGCCCCAGACCGGTGATGGAGAACACTTTGAGGTAGCAGGTTCAAGCTGGAGGCATGTCCCTGGCATTCCAGGCCAATATATGTCTGGATTTTTGAGAACGGTGTCGACTTTGGGCCAAAACTTTTTCGCCTGCCTGCCGGCGATAGCCGGCAGTCAGGCCCTTGCGGTGCTCCGAAAGTGAGGGGGGACTCCGTCATGGAGGGTAGTGGTAGAAAGCTTAGGTGTCTGGCTACCAGCTGGTACCAAGGGAAAGGCCCAGCAATTATCCTTTGGGGGGTGGGGTGAGTCACAGAGAGAGGCATTTTGCTTAGGAAAACTGCTTATTTTCTTTGCAGGACAGCCTTTGTCAGTCATGCCCTGTGGGCTTAGTGGCTGGAAGCCAGCCAGCCAGTCACAAGCAAGCTGGGTGAGTAGAGTGTGTGTTGCCAGGCTGCCTGTGGCTGATCTGTCTAAAAATACCCTGTAATTTCTTGGAAAACTGTCAGGGTGGTTGTGCCGAGGTGAGCACGGTTTTCATAAATCCAGACATATATTGGGACAGAATGTTTTGGGAGACCCTACAGTTCAGCTGCTGTAGCCCCAGACCGGTGATGGAGAACACTTTGAGGTAGCAGGTTCAAGCTGGAGGCATGTCCCTGGCATTCCAGGCCAATATATGTCTGGATTTTTGAGAACGGTGTCGACTTTGGGCCAAAACTTTTTCGCCTGCCTGCCGGCGATAGCCGGCAGTCAGGCCCTTGCGGTGCTCCGAAAGTGAGGGGGGACTCCGTCATGGAGGGTAGTGGTAGAAAGCTTAGGTGTCTGGCTACCAGCTGGTACCAAGGGAAAGGCCCAGCAATTATCCTTTGGGGGGTGGGGTGAGTCACAGAGAGAGGCATTTTGCTTAGGAAAACTGCTTATTTTCTTTGCAGGACAGCCTTTGTCAGTCATGCCCTGTGGGCTTAGTGGCTGGAAGCCAGCCAGCCAGTCACAAGCAAGCTGGGTGAGTAGAGTGTGTGTTGCCAGGCTGCCTGTGGCTGATCTGTCTAAAAATACCCTGTAATTTCTTGGAAAACTGTCAGGGTGGTTGTGCCGAGGTGAGCACGGTTTTCATAAATCCAGACATATATTGGGACAGAATGTTTTGGGAGACCCTACAGTTCAGCTGCTGTAGCCCCAGACCGGTGATGGAGAACACTTTGAGGTAGCAGGTTCAAGCTGGAGGCATGTCCCTGGCATTCCAGGCCAATATATGTCTGGATTTTTGAGAACGGTGTCGACTTTGGGCCAAAACTTTTTCGCCTGCCTGCCGGCGATAGCCGGCAGTCAGGCCCTTGCGGTGCTCCGAAAGTGAGGGGGGACTCCGTCATGGAGGGTAGTGGTAGAAAGCTTAGGTGTCTGGCTACCAGCTGGTACCAAGGGAAAGGCCCAGCAATTATCCTTTGGGGGGTGGGGTGAGTCACAGAGAGAGGCATTTTGCTTAGGAAAACTGCTTATTTTCTTTGCAGGACAGCCTTTGTCAGTCATGCCCTGTGGGCTTAGTGGCTGGAAGCCAGCCAGCCAGTCACAAGCAAGCTGGGTGAGTAGAGTGTGTGTTGCCAGGCTGCCTGTGGCTGATCTGTCTAAAAATACCCTGTAATTTCTTGGAAAACTGTCAGGGTGGTTGTGCCGAGGTGAGCACGGTTTTCATAAATCCAGACATATATTGGGACAGAATGTTTTGGGAGACCCTACAGTTCAGCTGCTGTAGCCCCAGACCGGTGATGGAGAACACTTTGAGGTAGCAGGTTCAAGCTGGAGGCATGTCCCTGGCATTCCAGGCCAATATATGTCTGGATTTTTGAGAACGGTGTCGACTTTGGGCCAAAACTTTTTCGCCTGCCTGCCGGCGATAGCCGGCAGTCAGGCCCTTGCGGTGCTCCGAAAGTGAGGGGGGACTCCGTCATGGAGGGTAGTGGTAGAAAGCTTAGGTGTCTGGCTACCAGCTGGTACCAAGGGAAAGGCCCAGCAATTATCCTTTGGGGGGTGGGGTGAGTCACAGAGAGAGGCATTTTGCTTAGGAAAACTGCTTATTTTCTTTGCAGGACAGCCTTTGTCAGTCATGCCCTGTGGGCTTAGTGGCTGGAAGCCAGCCAGCCAGTCACAAGCAAGCTGGGTGAGTAGAGTGTGTGTTGCCAGGCTGCCTGTGGCTGATCTGTC
Source organism: Micromussa lordhowensis (assembly GCA_964020085.1). Lineage (NCBI taxonomy): Eukaryota > Metazoa > Cnidaria > Anthozoa > Scleractinia > Lobophylliidae > Micromussa > Micromussa lordhowensis. The sequence goes on along the minus strand of CAXHUQ010000869.1, from coordinate 10,249 downwards.
TAAAAATACCCTGTAATTTCTTGGAAAACTGTCAGGGTGGTTGTGCCGAGGTGAGCACGGTTTTCATAAATCCAGACATATATTGGGACAGAATGTTTTGGGAGACCCTACAGTTCAGCTGCTGTAGCCCCAGACCGGTGATGGAGAACACTTTGAGGTAGCAGGTTCAAGCTGGAGGCATGTCCCTGGCATTCCAGGCCAATATATGTCTGGATTTTTGAGAACGGTGTCGACTTTGGGCCAAAACTTTTTCGCCTGCCTGCCGGCGATAGCCGGCAGTCAGGCCCTTGCGGTGCTCCGAAAGTGAGGGGGGACTCCGTCATGGAGGGTAGTGGTAGAAAGCTTAGGTGTCTGGCTACCAGCTGGTACCAAGGGAAAGGCCCAGCAATTATCCTTTGGGGGGTGGGGTGAGTCACAGAGAGAGGCATTTTGCTTAGGAAAACTGCTTATTTTCTTTGCAGGACAGCCTTTGTCAGTCATGCCCTGTGGGCTTAGTGGCTGGAAGCCAGCCAGCCAGTCACAAGCAAGCTGGGTGAGTAGAGTGTGTGTTGCCAGGCTGCCTGTGGCTGATCTGTCTAAAAATACCCTGTAATTTCTTGGAAAACTGTCAGGGTGGTTGTGCCGAGGTGAGCACGGTTTTCATAAATCCAGACATATATTGGGACAGAATGTTTTGGGAGACCCTACAGTTCAGCTGCTGTAGCCCCAGACCGGTGATGGAGAACACTTTGAGGTAGCAGGTTCAAGCTGGAGGCATGTCCCTGGCATTCCAGGCCAATATATGTCTGGATTTTTGAGAACGGTGTCGACTTTGGGCCAAAACTTTTTCGCCTGCCTGCCGGCGATAGCCGGCAGTCAGGCCCTTGCGGTGCTCCGAAAGTGAGGGGGGACTCCGTCATGGAGGGTAGTGGTAGAAAGCTTAGGTGTCTGGCTACCAGCTGGTACCAAGGGAAAGGCCCAGCAATTATCCTTTGGGGGGTGGGGTGAGTCACAGAGAGAGGCATTTTGCTTAGGAAAACTGCTTATTTTCTTTGCAGGACAGCCTTTGTCAGTCATGCCCTGTGGGCTTAGTGGCTGGAAGCCAGCCAGCCAGTCACAAGCAAGCTGGGTGAGTAGAGTGTGTGTTGCCAGGCTGCCTGTGGCTGATCTGTCTAAAAATACCCTGTAATTTCTTGGAAAACTGTCAGGGTGGTTGTGCCGAGGTGAGCACGGTTTTCATAAATCCAGACATATATTGGGACAGAATGTTTTGGGAGACCCTACAGTTCAGCTGCTGTAGCCCCAGACCGGTGATGGAGAACACTTTGAGGTAGCAGGTTCAAGCTGGAGGCATGTCCCTGGCATTCCAGGCCAATATATGTCTGGATTTTTGAGAACGGTGTCGACTTTGGGCCAAAACTTTTTCGCCTGCCTGCCGGCGATAGCCGGCAGTCAGGCCCTTGCGGTGCTCCGAAAGTGAGGGGGGACTCCGTCATGGAGGGTAGTGGTAGAAAGCTTAGGTGTCTGGCTACCAGCTGGTACCAAGGGAAAGGCCCAGCAATTATCCTTTGGGGGGTGGGGTGAGTCACAGAGAGAGGCATTTTGCTTAGGAAAACTGCTTATTTTCTTTGCAGGACAGCCTTTGTCAGTCATGCCCTGTGGGCTTAGTGGCTGGAAGCCAGCCAGCCAGTCACAAGCAAGCTGGGTGAGTAGAGTGTGTGTTGCCAGGCTGCCTGTGGCTGATCTGTCTAAAAATACCCTGTAATTTCTTGGAAAACTGTCAGGGTGGTTGTGCCGAGGTGAGCACGGTTTTCATAAATCCAGACATATATTGGGACAGAATGTTTTGGGAGACCCTACAGTTCAGCTGCTGTAGCCCCAGACCGGTGATGGAGAACACTTTGAGGTAGCAGGTTCAAGCTGGAGGCATGTCCCTGGCATTCCAGGCCAATATATGTCTGGATTTTTGAGAACGGTGTCGACTTTGGGCCAAAACTTTTTCGCCTGCCTGCCGGCGATAGCCGGCAGTCAGGCCCTTGCGGTGCTCCGAAAGTGAGGGGGGACTCCGTCATGGAGGGTAGTGGTAGAAAGCTTAGGTGTCTGGCTACCAGCTGGTACCAAGGGAAAGGCCCAGCAATTATCCTTTGGGGGGTGGGGTGAGTCACAGAGAGAGGCATTTTGCTTAGGAAAACTGCTTATTTTCTTTGCAGGACAGCCTTTGTCAGTCATGCCCTGTGGGCTTAGTGGCTGGAAGCCAGCCAGCCAGTCACAAGCAAGCTGGGTGAGTAGAGTGTGTGTTGCCAGGCTGCCTGTGGCTGATCTGTCTAAAAATACCCTGTAATTTCTTGGAAAACTGTCAGGGTGGTTGTGCCGAGGTGAGCACGGTTTTCATAAATCCAGACATATATTGGGACAGAATGTTTTGGGAGACCCTACAGTTCAGCTGCTGTAGCCCCAGACCGGTGATGGAGAACACTTTGAGGTAGCAGGTTCAAGCTGGAGGCATGTCCCTGGCATTCCAGGCCAATATATGTCTGGATTTTTGAGAACGGTGTCGACTTTGGGCCAAAACTTTTTCGCCTGCCTGCCGGCGATAGCCGGCAGTCAGGCCCTTGCGGTGCTCCGAAAGTGAGGGGGGACTCCGTCATGGAGGGTAGTGGTAGAAAGCTTAGGTGTCTGGCTACCAGCTGGTACCAAGGGAAAGGCCCAGCAATTATCCTTTGGGGGGTGGGGTGAGTCACAGAGAGAGGCATTTTGCTTAGGAAAACTGCTTATTTTCTTTGCAGGACAGCCTTTGTCAGTCATGCCCTGTGGGCTTAGTGGCTGGAAGCCAGCCAGCCAGTCACAAGCAAGCTGGGTGAGTAGAGTGTGTGTTGCCAGGCTGCCTGTGGCTGATCTGTCTAAAAATACCCTGTAATTTCTTGGAAAACTGTCAGGGTGGTTGTGCCGAGGTGAGCACGGTTTTCATAAATCCAGACATATATTGGGACAGAATGTTTTGGGAGACCCTACAGTTCAGCTGCTGTAGCCCCAGACCGGTGATGGAGAACACTTTGAGGTAGCAGGTTCAAGCTGGAGGCATGTCCCTGGCATTCCAGGCCAATATATGTCTGGATTTTTGAGAACGGTGTCGACTTTGGGCCAAAACTTTTTCGCCTGCCTGCCGGCGATAGCCGGCAGTCAGGCCCTTGCGGTGCTCCGAAAGTGAGGGGGGACTCCGTCATGGAGGGTAGTGGTAGAAAGCTTAGGTGTCTGGCTACCAGCTGGTACCAAGGGAAAGGCCCAGCAATTATCCTTTGGGGGGTGGGGTGAGTCACAGAGAGAGGCATTTTGCTTAGGAAAACTGCTTATTTTCTTTGCAGGACAGCCTTTGTCAGTCATGCCCTGTGGGCTTAGTGGCTGGAAGCCAGCCAGCCAGTCACAAGCAAGCTGGGTGAGTAGAGTGTGTGTTGCCAGGCTGCCTGTGGCTGATCTGTCTAAAAATACCCTGTAATTTCTTGGAAAACTGTCAGGGTGGTTGTGCCGAGGTGAGCACGGTTTTCATAAATCCAGACATATATTGGGACAGAATGTTTTGGGAGACCCTACAGTTCAGCTGCTGTAGCCCCAGACCGGTGATGGAGAACACTTTGAGGTAGCAGGTTCAAGCTGGAGGCATGTCCCTGGCATTCCAGGCCAATATATGTCTGGATTTTTGAGAACGGTGTCGACTTTGGGCCAAAACTTTTTCGCCTGCCTGCCGGCGATAGCCGGCAGTCAGGCCCTTGCGGTGCTCCGAAAGTGAGGGGGGACTCCGTCATGGAGGGTAGTGGTAGAAAGCTTAGGTGTCTGGCTACCAGCTGGTACCAAGGGAAAGGCCCAGCAATTATCCTTTGGGGGGTGGGGTGAGTCACAGAGAGAGGCATTTTGCTTAGGAAAACTGCTTATTTTCTTTGCAGGACAGCCTTTGTCAGTCATGCCCTGTGGGCTTAGTGGCTGGAAGCCAGCCAGCCAGTCACAAGCAAGCTGGGTGAGTAGAGTGTGTGTTGCCAGGCTGCCTGTGGCTGATCTGTCTAAAAATACCCTGTAATTTCTTGGAAAACTGTCAGGGTGGTTGTGCCGAGGTGAGCACGGTTTTCATAAATCCAGACATATATTGGGACAGAATGTTTTGGGAGACCCTACAGTTCAGCTGCTGTAGCCCCAGACCGGTGATGGAGAACACTTTGAGGTAGCAGGTTCAAGCTGGAGGCATGTCCCTGGCATTCCAGGCCAATATATGTCTGGATTTTTGAGAACGGTGTCGACTTTGGGCCAAAACTTTTTCGCCTGCCTGCCGGCGATAGCCGGCAGTCAGGCCCTTGCGGTGCTCCGAAAGTGAGGGGGGACTCCGTCATGGAGGGTAGTGGTAGAAAGCTTAGGTGTCTGGCTACCAGCTGGTACCAAGGGAAAGGCCCAGCAATTATCCTTTGGGGGGTGGGGTGAGTCACAGAGAGAGGCATTTTGCTTAGGAAAACTGCTTATTTTCTTTGCAGGACAGCCTTTGTCAGTCATGCCCTGTGGGCTTAGTGGCTGGAAGCCAGCCAGCCAGTCACAAGCAAGCTGGGTGAGTAGAGTGTGTGTTGCCAGGCTGCCTGTGGCTGATCTGTCTAAAAATACCCTGTAATTTCTTGGAAAACTGTCAGGGTGGTTGTGCCGAGGTGAGCACGGTTTTCATAAATCCAGACATATATTGGGACAGAATGTTTTGGGAGACCCTACAGTTCAGCTGCTGTAGCCCCAGACCGGTGATGGAGAACACTTTGAGGTAGCAGGTTCAAGCTGGAGGCATGTCCCTGGCATTCCAGGCCAATATATGTCTGGATTTTTGAGAACGGTGTCGACTTTGGGCCAAAACTTTTTCGCCTGCCTGCCGGCGATAGCCGGCAGTCAGGCCCTTGCGGTGCTCCGAAAGTGAGGGGGGACTCCGTCATGGAGGGTAGTGGTAGAAAGCTTAGGTGTCTGGCTACCAGCTGGTACCAAGGGAAAGGCCCAGCAATTATCCTTTGGGGGGTGGGGTGAGTCACAGAGAGAGGCATTTTGCTTAGGAAAACTGCTTATTTTCTTTGCAGGACAGCCTTTGTCAGTCATGCCCTGTGGGCTTAGTGGCTGGAAGCCAGCCAGCCAGTCACAAGCAAGCTGGGTGAGTAGAGTGTGTGTTGCCAGGCTGCCTGTGGCTGATCTGTCTAAAAATACCCTGTAATTTCTTGGAAAACTGTCAGGGTGGTTGTGCCGAGGTGAGCACGGTTTTCATAAATCCAGACATATATTGGGACAGAATGTTTTGGGAGACCCTACAGTTCAGCTGCTGTAGCCCCAGACCGGTGATGGAGAACACTTTGAGGTAGCAGGTTCAAGCTGGAGGCATGTCCCTGGCATTCCAGGCCAATATATGTCTGGATTTTTGAGAACGGTGTCGACTTTGGGCCAAAACTTTTTCGCCTGCCTGCCGGCGATAGCCGGCAGTCAGGCCCTTGCGGTGCTCCGAAAGTGAGGGGGGACTCCGTCATGGAGGGTAGTGGTAGAAAGCTTAGGTGTCTGGCTACCAGCTGGTACCAAGGGAAAGGCCCAGCAATTATCCTTTGGGGGGTGGGGTGAGTCACAGAGAGAGGCATTTTGCTTAGGAAAACTGCTTATTTTCTTTGCAGGACAGCCTTTGTCAGTCATGCCCTGTGGGCTTAGTGGCTGGAAGCCAGCCAGCCAGTCACAAGCAAGCTGGGTGAGTAGAGTGTGTGTTGCCAGGCTGCCTGTGGCTGATCTGTCTAAAAATACCCTGTAATTTCTTGGAAAACTGTCAGGGTGGTTGTGCCGAGGTGAGCACGGTTTTCATAAATCCAGACATATATTGGGACAGAATGTTTTGGGAGACCCTACAGTTCAGCTGCTGTAGCCCCAGACCGGTGATGGAGAACACTTTGAGGTAGCAGGTTCAAGCTGGAGGCATGTCCCTGGCATTCCAGGCCAATATATGTCTGGATTTTTGAGAACGGTGTCGACTTTGGGCCAAAACTTTTTCGCCTGCCTGCCGGCGATAGCCGGCAGTCAGGCCCTTGCGGTGCTCCGAAAGTGAGGGGGGACTCCGTCATGGAGGGTAGTGGTAGAAAGCTTAGGTGTCTGGCTACCAGCTGGTACCAAGGGAAAGGCCCAGCAATTATCCTTTGGGGGGTGGGGTGAGTCACAGAGAGAGGCATTTTGCTTAGGAAAACTGCTTATTTTCTTTGCAGGACAGCCTTTGTCAGTCATGCCCTGTGGGCTTAGTGGCTGGAAGCCAGCCAGCCAGTCACAAGCAAGCTGGGTGAGTAGAGTGTGTGTTGCCAGGCTGCCTGTGGCTGATCTGTCTAAAAATACCCTGTAATTTCTTGGAAAACTGTCAGGGTGGTTGTGCCGAGGTGAGCACGGTTTTCATAAATCCAGACATATATTGGGACAGAATGTTTTGGGAGACCCTACAGTTCAGCTGCTGTAGCCCCAGACCGGTGATGGAGAACACTTTGAGGTAGCAGGTTCAAGCTGGAGGCATGTCCCTGGCATTCCAGGCCAATATATGTCTGGATTTTTGAGAACGGTGTCGACTTTGGGCCAAAACTTTTTCGCCTGCCTGCCGGCGATAGCCGGCAGTCAGGCCCTTGCGGTGCTCCGAAAGTGAGGGGGGACTCCGTCATGGAGGGTAGTGGTAGAAAGCTTAGGTGTCTGGCTACCAGCTGGTACCAAGGGAAAGGCCCAGCAATTATCCTTTGGGGGGTGGGGTGAGTCACAGAGAGAGGCATTTTGCTTAGGAAAACTGCTTATTTTCTTTGCAGGACAGCCTTTGTCAGTCATGCCCTGTGGGCTTAGTGGCTGGAAGCCAGCCAGCCAGTCACAAGCAAGCTGGGGTGAGTAGAGTGTGTGTTGCCAGGCTGCCTGTGGCTGATCTGTCTAAAAATACCCTGTAATTTCTTGGAAAACTGTCAGGGTGGTTGTGCCGAGGTGAGCACGGTTTTCATAAATCCAGACATATATTGGGACAGAATGTTTTGGGAGACCCTACAGTTCAGCTGCTGTAGCCCCAGACCGGTGATGGAGAACACTTTGAGGTAGCAGGTTCAAGCTGGAGGCATGTCCCTGGCATTCCAGGCCAATATATGTCTGGATTTTTGAGAACGGTGTCGACTTTGGGCCAAAACTTTTTCGCCTGCCTGCCGGCGATAGCCGGCAGTCAGGCCCTTGCGGTGCTCCGAAAGTGAGGGGGGACTCCGTCATGGAGGGTAGTGGTAGAAAGCTTAGGTGTCTGGCTACCAGCTGGTACCAAGGGAAAGGCCCAGCAATTATCCTTTGGGGGGTGGGGTGAGTCACAGAGAGAGGCATTTTGCTTAGGAAAACTGCTTATTTTCTTTGCAGGACAGCCTTTGTCAGTCATGCCCTGTGGGCTTAGTGGCTGGAAGCCAGCCAGCCAGTCACAAGCAAGCTGGGTGAGTAGAGTGTGTGTTGCCAGGCTGCCTGTGGCTGATCTGTCTAAAAATACCCTGTAATTTCTTGGAAAACTGTCAGGGTGGTTGTGCCGAGGTGAGCACGGTTTTCATAAATCCAGACATATATTGGGACAGAATGTTTTGGGAGACCCTACAGTTCAGCTGCTGTAGCCCCAGACCGGTGATGGAGAACACTTTGAGGTAGCAGGTTCAAGCTGGAGGCATGTCCCTGGCATTCCAGGCCAATATATGTCTGGATTTTTGAGAACGGTGTCGACTTTGGGCCAAAACTTTTTCGCCTGCCTGCCGGCGATAGCCGGCAGTCAGGCCCCTTGCGGTGCTCCGAAAGTGAGGGGGGACTCCGTCATGGAGGGTAGTGGTAGAAAGCTTAGGTGTCTGGCTACCAGCTGGTACCAAGGGAAAGGCCCAGCAATTATCCTTTGGGGGGTGGGGTGAGTCACAGAGAGAGGCATTTTGCTTAGGAAAACTGCTTATTTTCTTTGCAGGACAGCCTTTGTCAGTCATGCCCTGTGGGCTTAGTGGCTGGAAGCCAGCCAGCCAGTCACAAGCAAGCTGGGTGAGTAGAGTGTGTGTTGCCAGGCTGCCTGTGGCTGATCTGTCTAAAAATACCCTGTAATTTCTTGGAAAACTGTCAGGGTGGTTGTGCCGAGGTGAGCACGGTTTTCATAAATCCAGACATATATTGGGACAGAATGTTTTGGGAGACCCTACAGTTCAGCTGCTGTAGCCCCAGACCGGTGATGGAGAACACTTTGAGGTAGCAGGTTCAAGCTGGAGGCATGTCCCTGGCATTCCAGGCCAATATATGTCTGGATTTTTGAGAACGGTGTCGACTTTGGGCCAAAACTTTTTCGCCTGCCTGCCGGCGATAGCCGGCAGTCAGGCCCTTGCGGTGCTCCGAAAGTGAGGGGGGACTCCGTCATGGAGGGTAGTGGTAGAAAGCTTAGGTGTCTGGCTACCAGCTGGTACCAAGGGAAAGGCCCAGCAATTATCCTTTGGGGGGTGGGGTGAGTCACAGAGAGAGGCATTTTGCTTAGGAAAACTGCTTATTTTCTTTGCAGGACAGCCTTTGTCAGTCATGCCCTGTGGGCTTAGTGGCTGGAAGCCAGCCAGCCAGTCACAAGCAAGCTGGGTGAGTAGAGTGTGTGTTGCCAGGCTGCCTGTGGCTGATCTGTCTAAAAATACCCTGTAATTTCTTGGAAAACTGTCAGGGTGGTTGTGCCGAGGTGAGCACGGTTTTCATAAATCCAGACATATATTGGGACAGAATGTTTTGGGAGACCCTACAGTTCAGCTGCTGTAGCCCCAGACCGGTGATGGAGAACACTTTGAGGTAGCAGGTTCAAGCTGGAGGCATGTCCCTGGCATTCCAGGCCAATATATGTCTGGATTTTTGAGAACGGTGTCGACTTTGGGCCAAAACTTTTTCGCCTGCCTGCCGGCGATAGCCGGCAGTCAGGCCCTTGCGGTGCTCCGAAAGTGAGGGGGGACTCCGTCATGGAGGGTAGTGGTAGAAAGCTTAGGTGTCTGGCTACCAGCTGGTACCAAGGGAAAGGCCCAGCAATTATCCTTTGGGGGGTGGGGTGAGTCACAGAGAGAGGCATTTTGCTTAGGAAAACTGCTTATTTTCTTTGCAGGACAGCCTTTGTCAGTCATGCCCTGTGGGCTTAGTGGCTGGAAGCCAGCCAGCCAGTCACAAGCAAGCTGGGTGAGTAGAGTGTGTGTTGCCAGGCTGCCTGTGGCTGATCTGTCTAAAAATACCCTGTAATTTCTTGGAAAACTGTCAGGGTGGTTGTGCCGAGGTGAGCACGGTTTTCATAAATCCAGACATATATTGGGACAGAATGTTTTGGGAGACCCTACAGTTCAGCTGCTGTAGCCCCAGACCGGTGATGGAGAACACTTTGAGGTAGCAGGTTCAAGCTGGAGGCATGTCCCTGGCATTCCAGGCCAATATATGTCTGGATTTTTGAGAACGGTGTCGACTTTGGGCCAAAACTTTTTCGCCTGCCTGCCGGCGATAGCCGGCAGTCAGGCCCTTGCGGTGCTCCGAAAGTGAGGGGGGACTCCGTCATGGAGGGTAGTGGTAGAAAGCTTAGGTGTCTGGCTACCAGCTGGTACCAAGGGAAAGGCCCAGCAATTATCCTTTGGGGGGTGGGGTGAGTCACAGAGAGAGGCATTTTGCTTAGGAAAACTGCTTATTTTCTTTGCAGGACAGCCTTTGTCAGTCATGCCCTGTGGGCTTAGTGGCTGGAAGCCAGCCAGCCAGTCACAAGCAAGCTGGGTGAGTAGAGTGTGTGTTGCCAGGCTGCCTGTGGCTGATCTGTCTAAAAATACCCTGTAATTTCTTGGAAAACTGTCAGGGTGGTTGTGCCGAGGTGAGCACGGTTTTCATAAATCCAGACATATATTGGGACAGAATGTTTTGGGAGACCCTACAGTTCAGCTGCTGTAGCCCCAGACCGGTGATGGAGAACACTTTGAGGTAGCAGGTTCAAGCTGGAGGCATGTCCCTGGCATTCCAGGCCAATATATGTCTGGATTTTTGAGAACGGTGTCGACTTTGGGCCAAAACTTTTTCGCCTGCCTGCCGGCGATAGCCGGCAGTCAGGCCCTTGCGGTGCTCCGAAAGTGAGGGGGGACTCCGTCATGGAGGGTAGTGGTAGAAAGCTTAGGTGTCTGGCTACCAGCTGGTACCAAGGGAAAGGCCCAGCAATTATCCTTTGGGGGGTGGGGTGAGTCACAGAGAGAGGCATTTTGCTTAGGAAAACTGCTTATTTTCT
>CAXHUQ010000868.1:0-12153 GCA_964020085.1 Micromussa lordhowensis | reverse complement strand
TGCAGTGTCAAAAAATTACAACGAAAGTGTTAAATTGACATGGCCTCCTTAATTTTCAGTTGAAAGGACGCAGAGGTACTGTCAAGGATGGAAAAGGCATTCTCTCAGCACAAAGTTCTGCATGTTTTTGAGTCATAACTGTGCGAGTTCTTATGTGTGTTTCTACCTAAAAGTTATTTCATGTCTGTTGCCATTTGGCTTGGCCGTACGTTTTCGCAGGACAGGTGACACGTTAAAACTGCATGACAAGCTCTCCTGTCACCCAACACAAAGCAGTAAAATAATATTACTAGCGCTTACCAGTCAAGCCAACGGTTCAGAAGCGTCAGCTCTTCCTTAGTTTGAGGACGTTCGACATCGCCTTGACGCTGTAGAAGTGTTGCCTGTGTTCTTAGCTGCTTAATGACAGGGATGTCCTGGTAAACGGGTGCGCTCTCCCGGTGAAGGAATTTCGCAGGATACAGAAGCGAAGAGCAGTGGTTGGATATGGTGGCAGCTGACAAATTTCGTTGGTCCTGCAAAAGGAGAGAGAGAGAGAGAGAGAGAAAAAAAGCATTACACTGTTTATCAAGATTCAGGAAGTAGCCCTGAACAGTCAGTCGAAAACAATAACTAACAAGCTTTAATGGAAGAGGACGATTATGTTGGCACATCTTTTCTAATCGATAAATTTCAAAATAAATACTCAAAATAGCTTTGTCTAATTGCGATTTCTATTTCATCCATTTATTCATTTACCTACTTATTTACCTACTTATTTATTTATTTATTTATTTATTTGCTAGACGTGCATTTGTTTCATCTCTTTACTGGTATGTAACACTAACATTTGATTTACTCTTTAAACAGTCTTACTCGCTACCCGCCTAGATTAGCCTCAGCTATTTGCGGGTTAGCGTTGTTTTTGTAAAATTTTGTTGATTTAATAATAAACTTGAACTTGAACTTGAAACTTGAAAATAACTATCAAGTACAGCAAAGAAAAAGGCCACAGCAGCAAAGCCAAGGTCCAAGATTTGGATGAAAAATTACAGAGCTGTACCAAAAATTGCGAAAATGACCCGTCGAAAGAAAACCTTGAAGAACTGGAATGTTTACAAGCAACAAGTATTTCTTAAATTTAGAAAAATCAAATAAGAAAAAAAAGCTGTGTACGGAAAATTGTTACAGGTGACGGAACAATTACAGCTAATCCCATGTTGTGCAAATCGAAATTGTAACAATGCAATAAGATTGTTTGGATTATTTCCCTGAGTAACAATAGGTTCCGGGTCTAAGTCGATATCACCTGAAGTAAATAACTTTGCCCTTGAAGCACAATAGCTATGATTTCATTTCTTACACTTCATATTGAACAACATGTACAAGTTCATCATCAAAGACAACTGACACTTGAGCGGCCCTTTTATGTTTCGCAGTTCTTGTTTTGAAAACAAACACAATCAAGAGCAAAATACAACTTTCACCCTTTTGCACGAGTGATTCCAACTGGTTTACATATACACATATTTCTGGTTTTGAGATAAAATTTTTTCTAATGCTGATCACTGTCAGTGGTAAATAAGTTCAGAATTTTCTTCCACGGTAATCTCGATGGTAGAATTGGGCATTCCGCAAAGTTTGGAAAAGTCAATATCAATTGGTTTACCGTCGACATATTGATTTGTTTACATCTGAGCGAGTGACACATATTCTGCCCCCTAACAATTAGTCGTTTCTACGCTCCGCGTATCCACGACTAAAAAAAAATATTTTTGTTCAGTAAACATGCCTTAAACTGTTACAAGCTCAATTTTGTGGTCAAAAAAATGCAGGGCTCGACTCGTACACCGGGAAGTACGGTTTTAACAAGAATAACAATAGTTGTAAATATCACTTTTTAGAAGTGAAATTTTGACCTCACGTACTTGCAGGAAAACAAATTCTGCAGTCAATAAGATGAATTCACGCATCAGATACTGTAATCGATATACCCTGAAACACGACTGTGTCTGGCGTGCAAATTTCAGGCTGAAACGTTCGTTGAACTTTACAGTATGAACTGATTCCACAAATTTTTATAACGGAAACTGTGGTAGTTTCCGTTCAGAAAACACAATCTTTCTGAAGACTTTAGTCTCCTTTGAGCAGATGTTTACAAATGGATTTCAAAACTAGAAACATAAATGACACGTCACAACATGGCCGCTCAATTTCGGCCCAGTTCCCACGCAAACGTCAAAAAATTCATTACACGTCACCTTGAGAAAATCCAGATAAGATTCCAACAGAGACTGACGTAGGAAGACGTCGGGTTGCAGTATCACACCAGGGCGAGACCTCAAGAATCCAAGAAAGCCTAAGGGCATGAAAAGGGAAAATCAATTCGTTTGCACATCGTAAAATCGTTAAATTATTGAACAACACTGTGCGAGCGAAATAACTCAGACAATAAACTCACATAATATTCTTTCCTGGGTTTTCTGGTATGTCGATGTTGCCAAAGGTCTTGCTTGTCTTTCCAGCTGGACTGGACGAGTGAAGAAGGTTTTCAGTTCGCGCAGAAATGTCTGCATTTCCAGCGGCAATTGTCCAATGTCCAATGCATATGACTGTTTGCGAAGTTTGAATTCGGTCATGGGTACGACGCAGTTGCTTTCTTCTTCTGTTGATTCTTCTGGTTTTTCTTCTGTTGATTCTTCTGGATTTTCTGGTGATTCTTCTGGTTTTTCTGGTGATTCTTCTGCTGTCGTTTCTTCTGTGCACGTGGTTGCTCCTTCTTCGATCAGATCGTCGCAATCAACGTCTGTTTCTGTCTGCAACATGAAATTGCTCGTGCGTGGCCTCTTAGAAGGCGTTTGGAGCTGAATATCGGATTCATCTGAGCTCGACTCGTCTGAAGAAGTCAGCCGGTAGGAAACGATGGACTGCATGGCGCCGAGGGAAGAGGTGAAAAAGATCGAAGTTCACAGAGTTTTTCGTGGTCATTCGGTCAAAACAGAGATCCATTGACGAAATGGCTGACGGGAATTTTTTCATTCTCGTTCCCATATCCCTTTTTGAGGCCTCTAACCCAGGAGAGCTGGAAACTAGCAAAGGATCCAGCTCTTGTGGAGTGGGAAGAATTCAATTGTCAGCTCTCAGGCAATAATTCTAGCTTTTTTTTTGACCGAAACGTCGCTTTCTGTTATGTAAGGCGGGTATTTTAAGCTTTCGAGTGCAAATATTTTGAAGCCAATATTGTCCACTTTTCATGCATTTCTCACTTTACCAAACAAAGCTTTAAAGCGCGAAAAAGGTACCCTTTTTTCAGGTTGAAGCGATCTCTTTAAAAGCGCGGAAAAGGTACCTTATTCTGCGGTTAAAAATCTTTTTTTTTTCTTAAAAGGTACCTTTTTTAACTTTTCAACTAATCGACTCGCATTAACAAATAAGGTAACAATTTTGCATTTGTTCTATGAGAAATAAATGCAGAAAGTTTATTTTTCTGCTCTTTTCAATTAGCAGAGTTGATCTTTTTGTAAAAAAAGCAGAATTGCCGGAATCATTCTATGACTGACCGCTGCGTATTTTGTTAGTCCACAAGGGAAGTCATAGTGGACTCACAAAAAAAATTCTAATTAACTCTGGTTTCGTTCGATTTTTCTGAAATTTTAACACAATAAAGATGGATTGCTAAGAAACATATTTAGTCTTTGCCGATGTATAGTAGCTATTAACTCTAAAGAGATATATCGCTTCGAAGTCGGTGATTTGAAGTCGTTGGATTCGAACGAAGAGAATACTAAATACGCTAAAAAGGTGTTGAGTGAGGGCTATGGACTCAGTGAAAGGTTCCAGCAATTCTACTTTTCTAGAAAAAGATCAACTCTTCCACTTGAAAAGAGCAGAAAATTTAACTTTCCGCATTAATTTTTAGCGATCTCTTTAAAAGCGCGGAAAAGGTACCTTATTCTGCGGTTAAAAACGTTCCTGGATGAAAAGCGGACAATATTGACGCTAAAATATTTTCATCCGAAAGCTTAAAATGCCCGCTTTTTTTTTCTTACCTTCGTACAGGTGACTAACAAGAAAACGTACAACAGAAGGTCCTAATACTGAAATGTTGAACAGCGATATTTAAACAAGTGCTCAGTTATAAGGTAAAGTTTCGCACTTGTGAAATGATGGTACACGTTCTGTCTGTGTGTCCTGTCCTTTGGATTGTTACTAGAAATCGCTCTGAATTCTTCTAAAGTATATAACTATGCGTTATATGACCGGTTTACAAAATTCAATTGGTAATTGTATCATAGAAAAAACGCGCTTCGAATAGTCATGTTTTGCTTATCATGGAATACGTCTAAGTGTCCTACTTTGAAACACGCGAGTAACTTTCCTTGTGAAATATTTAACTTAAGCACTTCATATTAGGCAGGCGATAACGATGAACAGTTCTAAACAAGTACTGGGAATTTTGTTGTCAAACTTTAAAAAATGAGGAAGATAGAGCATTCTGAAAATGTCTTATGAAAACTTGACGATATTTAGGGCATGCGCAGTACTTTATCAAAGACAGTGACAACTTCTGCGTATATTGAATAGGTAAATATCATGCACAGTTTTTCTGTTTCAAAGCATTTGTCAATTGCTCTACGATTTTCAAAGTTACGACTATCGTAAAATAAGAAGAAATGTATGAAAAAATTCGGTACATGCGCAGTAACGACAAATTCAACGTACGCGCCTCAAATTGTGCACACTGTAAACTTAGACAGAAACAAACAACTTGTGTAAATTTTGTAGTAAAACGTTAAAAACACATGAAAAGGCAGTATTTTGAAATTTTAAGACAATGTATTGGAAAATTACGATGTTTAGAGCATGCGCAGTAACTACCAATTGAACGTACGAACATGAAATTGTGCACACTGTAAACTTAGACACAGGCAAACAACTTGTATAAATTTTGTGGTTAAAAAGTAAAAACACACGAAAATATAATACTTTGAAATTTGAAGAGAATGTATGGGGAAATGTTTATTGAAAAATGCAGCACATGCGCAGTAATGACCAATTGAACGTACGAAAATGACATTATACACACTGTAAACTTCGACACAGACAAACAACTTGTATAAATTTTGTGGCTAAAAGGTAAAAAGACACGGAAATATAATACTTTGAAATTTTAAGACAATCGATGGGAAAGTGTTTGCGCGGGAACTGTTGTGTGCACATTCCACGTTCCGTTCTTATAGGATTTAAAATGCTTACAAGGGGGAACAAACTCTTAATTGTGCAAGGAATAAGTCTTACCCGTCCAAGGAGCGAATTTTCTGATTCAGAAGTGCAGCTTATGCGAAATAAATTGAAATCGAGTTCGGCAATTTCAAGTGTTCGCCGCGCGCGTGAATTTTGTAAAATGAGCATAGTTAACTCGAAGTGTAATATTTCCTCTAAAAAGCAGGTATACAACTATATTCTTCCGTATAAGCAAACCCTACAGAATCTAGTACACTGAAAATCTGAATTCTCTTTTCAAGTATACACTATAACTGTGTACTGAAATGTTGAACAGCCATATTTAAACAAGTGCTCAGTTATAAGGTGAAGTTTCGCACTTGTGAAATGATGGTACACGTTCTGTCTGTGTGTCCTGTCCTTTGGATTGTTACTAGAAATCGCTCTGAATTCTTCTAAAGTATATAACTATGCGTTATATGACCGGTTTACAAAATTCAATTGGTAATTGTATCATAGAAAAAACGCGCTTCGAATAGTCATGTTTTGCTTATCATGGAATACGGCTAAGTGTCCTACTTTGAAACACGCGAGTAACTTTCCTTGTGAAATATTTAACTTAAGCACTTCATATTAGGCAGGCGATAACGATGAACAGTTCTAAACAAGTACTGGGAATTTTGTTGTCAAACTTTAAAAAATGAGGAAACGCGGAAGCGCGGAAACGCGGAAACGCGGAAGCTCATAGACATAAATTCTCACCGGAGTGTACATTTTCGAAATCCGAGTAGATACATATACAGTCATACCTCTATCACACGTACACCGAAAGGACAGAGCGAGGTGTCCCTATTTGAGAGGTTTCTATTTTGCAGGTCATTATTATAATCACATCTCTTAAACGAAAATGGTGATCTATCATTTCAATTTTATTTTCCGAAACAGTGCTTGGTAGAGAACATTCAGGTAAATTTTCAAAAAAACTCATCGCTAAATTTTATTTCTCAGGAATCACCTTAAATGGCGCCGAGTGGATCCCTTAGGCAAAAGTTTTGACTAATTAACTCTGGTTTCGTTCGATTTTTCTGAAATTTTAACACAATAAAGATGGATTGCTAAGAAACATATTTAGTCTTTGCCGATGTATAGTAGCTATTAACTCTAAAGAGATATATCGCTTCGAAGTCGGTGATTTGAAGTCGTTGGATTCGAACGAAGAGAATACTAAATACGCTAAAAAGGTGTTGAGTGAGGGCTATGGACTCAGTGAAAGGTTCCAGCAATTCTACTTTTCTAGAAAAAGATCAACTCTTCCACTTGAAAAGAGCAGAAAATTTAACTTTCCGCATTAATTTTTAGCGATCTCTTTTAAGACAATCGATGGGAAAGTGTTTGCGCGGGAACTGTTGTGTGCACATTCCACGTTCCGTTCTTATAGGATTTAAAATGCTTACAAGGGGGAACAAACTCTTAATTGTGCAAGGAATAAGTCTTACCCGTCCAAGGAGCGAATTTTCTGATTCAGAAGTGCAGCTTATGCGAAATAAATTGAAATCGAGTTCGGCAATTTCAAGTGTACGGCGCGCGCGTGAATTTTGTAAAATGAGCATAGTTAACTCGAAGTGTAATATTTCCTCTAAAAAGCAGGTATACAACTATATTCTTCCGTATAAGCAAACCCTAAAGAATCTAGTACACTGAAAATCTGAATTCTCTTTTCAAGTATACACTATAACTGTGTACTGAAATGTTGAACAGCGATATTTAAACAAGTACTCAGTTATAAGGTGAAGTTTCGCACTTGTGAAATGATGGTACACGTTCTGTCTGTGTGTCCTGTCCTTTGGATTGTTACTAGAAATCGCTCTGAATTCTTCTAAAGTATATAACTATGCGTTATATGACCGGTTTACAAAATTCAATTGGTAATTGTATCATAGAAAAAACGCGCTTCGAATAGTCATGTTTTGCTTATCATGGAATACGGCTAAGTGTCCTACTTTGAAACACGCGAGTAACTTTCCTTGTGAAATATTTAACTTAAGCACTTCATATTAGGCAGGCGATAACGATGAACAGTTCTAAACAAGTACTGGGAATTTTGTTGTCAAACTTTAAAAAATGAGGAAACGCGGAAGCGCGGAAACGCGGAAGCTCATAGACATAAATTCTCACCGGAGTGTACATTTTCGAAATCCGAGTAGATACATATACAGTCATACCTCTATCACACGTACACCGAAAGGACAGAGCGAGGTGTCCCTATTTGAGAGGTTTCTATTTTGCAGGTCATTATTATAATCACATCTCTTAAACGAAAATGGTGATCTATCATTTTAATTTTATTTTCCGAAACAGTGCTTGGTAGAGAACATTCAGGTAAATTTTCAAAAAAAATCATCGCTAAATTTTATTTCTCAGGAATCACCTTAAATGGCGCCGAGTGGATCCCTTAGGCAAAAGTTTTGACTAGATGATGGGATGCAAAAGAGAGAAAACACTTATTTGCGCTAATATTCAAGTCATTACTGCACTTTTCAATAACATGCGGACTCTAAAACATTTTTAGAGCATGGCATAATGGCTCATAGCCCATGATCGCTAAGCCAATGAAAACTCTTGAATATTAAATTATTTGCAGATAAAAAATACTAAAAAGGCAAACTGTCAGAATCAAACAAGACTCTTCAGGGGATTTAATGACAATAATATTCATAACCATGCTTTATATACTATAAAATTTACATAATTACCATTTGAAATGTCTAAATGGCAAGGTTTGGGCTAGAGGCTTAAGATAAAATTCGGTAAATGCTGAAAGGTTTTCAATGGCGGTGCGCAGCACGATGTAATGAGCCGAAGGGGATTCCCCTGGATGGGTTTTGATGGTTCCAAAAGCCTTGTCAGGCTTGGCATTGCCATTGACAACCCAATTAGCAATTTCTTCTTATATATATAGAAATATATAAAGGTAGAATAAACAGAAGAAGATGCGAACTTTTCTCTTTGTGGTCTTTAATACATGGACGTTTCGCCCGTTCGGGCTTCTTCAGCACTTACAAAATCGATACTTGGATGTTGGTTAACCAACATCGTTTACACATCTATAGAAAAATATAAATATAAAAATATAAAAACATATATGTATATACACACATATAACTTAACTTAACTTATTATATTAAATTATTTCCAGATAAAAAATAACTGTCAGAATCAAACTAGTTTGTTATTCAGTTGGAGCTAAATAAAATTTTAAGCCCAACAGGGTTTTATGTTCTAATATCTATAGGAGTGTGGCTAATTTTGGATACCTATTTGGCGTTCCTGGCCCTTAATCCAAGGGAAGTTGATGGGGTGTGGTTTCTTTGTACTTGTATCCATAGTATCAAGTCAGTCTGACTTGTGCTGAGTGAAGAACATGCTATATACTTAGTAGAATTAGCATAGCTTTCAGGCATTGACTATGATTTTAAGGCAGTTTAGTGTCCAATGATTGAGGCAATATTTAAATAAACAATAAACTTATTTGATTGTACCATTACTACTTGGATAACCCAGTAACTCTAGAGCTGAGACAAAAGTCCCGACTTGTGGAAGGGATGCCGCTTTCCGGTGGATGTCACAAATGATTCCCTGACAACTCAAGAACAGGATCCATCCACAAAGACCAAGTTCCGGAATCAACTTACTAACTCTTGGTTTAGATTTCCAGATCACCAGTAGGAGACCTTCTTTGTCAAGCTTCCATGCCACACCCTGTCAAAACAAGACCTCAAAACCAGAGAGATATCACAGTTGTCAGGATTTGACTATCATTATTGTACAACGAAATTTATTTAGTTGATAAAATCCTTTCAGACATCACATCAACTATAAATAAAAGCTAACATAAAAAATATATCTATATGTACATATGCATAACTTAAATAAAAGTAGCTGTATCAAGGTAACAAGATAAATGAATGAAAATTTATAATTAATATTTATTGAGGCAATTTCTTGCAAAGGGCTTTCATGTGATATGATGTCATCAGCCTGAATTTTTCCACAGAAGGGAGGACAAGAGATTCTATTGTCAATTTCTGCTTATGCTAGATCAAGTGTGGAGTGTAGAACTTGAAGTAAGCACTGCTGAGTTACTCCATAAGACACTGGGCTTTACTGGGCCCGTTGGACATGGTTGGACCTGGTTTTCGAAACATATATAATAAGATAATGAATGATAAGATAATGAATTGAAGACTTCATCAAAGACTACACTTTCATCCCAACAAGCCTGTTAGGTGATCTCTCACTCTTCAGGGGGATTTTAGAGACAATAATATTCATAGCCATGCTTTATACACTATACAATTTACATACCGGTAATTACTGTTGCAGAGAATTTGAAATGTCTAAATATTTAAATAAACAATAAACTTATTTGATTGTACCATTACTACTTGGATAACCCAGTAACTCTAGAGCTGAGACATGCCAAAAGTCCCGACTTGCGGAAGGGATGCCGCTTTCCGGTGGAGGTCACAAATGATTCCCTGACAACTCAAGAACAGGATCCATCCACAAAGACCAAGTTCCGGAATCAACTTACCAACTCTTGGTTTACATTTCCAGATCACCAGTAGGAGACCTTCTTTGTCAAGCTTCCATACCACACCCTGTCAAAACAAGACCTCAAAACCAGAGAGATATCACAGTTGTCAGGATTTGACTATCATTATTGTACAACTAAATTTATTTAGTTGATAAAATCCTTTCAGACATCACATCAACTATAAATAAAAGCTAACATAAAAAATATATCTATATGTACATATGCATAACTTAAATAAAAGTAGCTGTATCAAGGTAACAAGATAAATGAATGAAAATTTATAATTAATATTTATTGAGGCAATTTCTTGCAAAGGGCTTTCATGTGATATGATGTCATCAGCCTGAATTTTTCCACAGAAGGGAGGACAAGAGATTCTATTGTCAATTTCTGCTTATGCTAGATCAAGTGTGGAGTGTAGAACTTGAAGTAAGCACTGCTGAGTTACTCCATAAGACACTGGGCTTTACTGGGCCCGTTGGACATGGTTGGACCTGGTTTTCGAAACATATATAATAAGATAATGAATGATAAGATAATGAATTGAAGACTTCATCGAAGACTACACTTTCATCCCAACAAGCCTGTTAGGTGATCTCTCACTCTTCAGGGGGATTTTAAAGACAATAATATTCATAGCCATGCTTTGTACACTATACAATTGACATACCGGTAATTACTGCCGCAGAGAATTTGAAATGTCTAAATATTTAAATAAACAATAAACTCATTTGATTGTACCATTACTACTTGGATAACTTAGTAACTCTAGAGCTGATACATGCAAAAACTCCCGACTTGTGGAAGGGATACCGCTTTCCGGTGGATGTCACAAATGATTCCCTGACAACTCAAGAACAGGATCCATCCACGAAGACCAAGTTCCGGAATCAACTTCCCAACTCTTGGGTTAGATTTCCAGATCACCACTAGGAGGCCTTCTTTGTCAAGCTTCCTTGCCATACTCTGTCAAAACAAGACCTCAAAACCAGAGAGATAGCACAGTTGTCAGGATTTGACTATGATTAAGACAGTTTAGTGTGCTATTATTGTACAACTACATTTATTTAGTTGATAAAATCCTTTCAGACATCACATCAACAATAAATAAAAGCTAACATAAAAAATATATCTATACGTACATATGCATAACTTACATAAAAGTAAATATATCAAGGTAGCAAGATAAATGAATGAAAATTTATAATTAATATTATAATTATAATTATATTGAGGCAATTGATTGCAAAGGGCTTTCATGTGATATGATACCATGAGCCTGAATTTTTCCAAGACCAATAATTTCTATAAGACCAAGTGTCTTATAGAGTAACTTAAGCAGTGCTTACCTGAAGTTATACACTCCAAACTTTATATAGCATAACCAGGAAATGAAACTAGAATCTCTTGGCCACCTGTGGAAATATTTAGGCTCATGTCATCATATCACAGGAAAGCCCTTTGCAAGCAATTGCATCAATAATGGCACACTAGACAGCCTTTAAATCATAGTCAATGCCTGAAAACTGTGCTATCTCTACCTAGTATATAGCATGTTCTCCACTCAGCACAAGTCAAAGCCACTTGATACTAGGCATAAGAGTACAAAGAAACCACACCCAAACACCTTCACTTGGATTACGGGACAGGAACTCCAAATAGATATCCAAAATTAGGCACACTCCTGGAGATATTAGTACATAAAACCCTGTTGGGCTTAAAATTTTAATTTGGCTTCAACTTAATAACAAACTAGTTTGATTCTGACAGTTTTGCATATTTCTGATATACAACCCCAACCTCTGTCGAGAAAAGTCAAAGTCAAATTGAAATTGAAATCCAAAAAATCGAAATGGCTTAATCAAGTCAAGCTGGTTTGATAAAGTTTACAGACGAAAATAACTTAATAGCACCATATTAACAGACCCCATTTTCAAAACTCCAGGTAGATATAGATATATGTATTATAATAAGATAATGAATTGAAGACTTCATCAAAAACTACACTTTCATCCCAACAAGCCTGTTCCGTGATCTCTCACTCTTCAGGGGGATTTTAAAGACAATAATATTCATAGCCATGCTTTATACACTATAAAATTTACATACCACTAATTACTGTTGCAGAGAATTTGAAATGTCTAAATATTTAAATAAATGATAAACTAAGACATTTCTTAACTCTGGACTTAAAAATATTCTCATTTGTTCCATCAGGTGACATCTATAACAGCCTCAAGTGAGAAATCAGTCTTATAAAGTGTCATTTGGAGTGGCTCGACTAACAAAATGGCTATCAACTTGAAGTGCCAGCTTTCAAGCTGAAACGTTGCTTTCCAGTGGACGCCACAACT
>CAXHUQ010000867.1:37500-54235 GCA_964020085.1 Micromussa lordhowensis | reverse complement strand
AGTCTCTTAATTGTAAATTAAGTGAGAAACTTGCTACATGTAAATAAAGGCTTAGTTACATTTTTTTTATTTTCCTATTTTTCAAATATGAAATTTTTGTTACATTTGAAGGCTTAAGATTCTCCCAGACCATATTTGGAAGCATTGCTTCTCGTTTAAATACAGTAAAACCTTCCAATCCAACTCTTGAGGAAGTTATTTGCCTGTGTCATTGAAGGCGTCAAAAAATGTTAGGCATTTATTATTTACTTGTTGTTGTTGCTCTCTTACTCATTTTCTGATGCACTTGTCAATACATATCAAACATGTTCACTACCTTACAATTCCGGCCTTTGCAATTCGGTGGGAAGATATTACTACTTCAATTAACAAACATTTAACATGATCCCTAGTTTCAGTGTCACAGAGTTCATCCGTTGTAACGCTAATATGGCTTGTCGCAGAACTTGAAATATTAATCATCGGGCTCATGGCAAGTGCAATTGGCCACGACTTTTTCAATTAAGTCCAGATAGATTTTTTGCGGCGAATAGGCTTGGGTGGTACCTCTAATTCCAGTTTCTGACAAAGGCTTTGTAGCATGCCAAGTTTTAATCGCTCCAGCGATCCATCCTTGGCCATGACGCAAATGTTATATTGATCAAACGTGATGGGATGCTGGAGCGTAATGGCCATAGCAGTTTCCCTTGCTCGAGCAAAGTTGTCTTCTTCTTCGCTTGCCCTGATGTCGGCGTCATTGGGAGGTTGTTGGCGGATCTTAGCTGCACGACGAGAGAAGTAGGACGAGATTTGCTGTGGTGTCAGAAATTCCGAGACTCTGAAAAGGCGTACACCATCTGGCCCGAGTGCACGTCTCATTTCACGTGCAACTGTATCACCATCTAACTTTTTGCCAGTGGTTTGACCAATAGCAAATTTCGCGTCAAGGTAGGCTTTCTGTTGTTCGTTGAAACGATAGGCCTTTTTGCCACACTTGAGAGCCCAACCTTCACAGATGCACTGGTCAGTTGCAGTCTCCTTTGGGACTGTAACGGCAGCAGGGATGGAAATGCAGTTCCCACCCTCCTCTAGGCGGGATTTGTAGCCCAGTTTAGCAAGGTCTAACAAAGTCCGCTTCTCTAAAGACCGAGTACATTGTTCCAATGACAAGTGTTTTTCTAGAGAAGATAGCCTTTGGAATACCTTAACACACCCATCTTGAGGGCAGGCAAAGATTGCTGTTGCTTCTTCAGCACCTACGTGTGTCTGTTTGGGCATTCCCTCCGTTGGCTTCTCCTTCTCTGGGCGTTTTGTGCCGAGGGATTTGAATCCGCCAGGGGAAAATTCTGACATAAGCCATCTGTTATTAGGCTCTGAAATGAGAGCGAGAAGATATTATTAAATGCATTCCATTACATCATTCAGCTACTTATCTGTAATCCTTGATTTTGTAAGACCTTGTGGGAGAGATTCCTTGTTTGGCGCCAGGCACAGACACGTATGCGTGACACACATAAATGTATGGAAGCAGATGAATGTGATTAATGACTTGACATCTACATCTTTGAAAACCAGTTGTGCATTGAGATATCACCAAATTAACTGTACGTTGTTAGCAAAAAATTTGAGGTGGTGGCCAGTGGTAGAACATAGTTTATAATTTGAAACTAAAAAATGACAATAAACAACGAATAAATAAAACCCCAACATATATTTTCCATTTACAGTTACCTGATGATGTCTTTTCCAATACGAACTCTTTACCCTTTCCAACGTCATACGCGTGCCAAGCTGTAATGCTGTCGCCGTGAAATGCAAAGTTGTTAAGTTTGCTGATCGTAGGGATCTTTCTGTTGTCTTCTGCCGTATCTTCAATGGTCTCCATTGCTGCAACCCGTACCCCGTCTATCCCTCCATGTGAAAGAAGAGCATCTTTGAGCTGTTGTGCTGTAGTTACGTCATTCCCTTCGTTGATAAAGATTCTGACATGAGATTTGCATGTTGCTGCTAACCTATCGGCAGCACCTTTTCCGCCTTGTGGATCAGAAAAGTCAATACGGTGTATCTTGACGCCAGTAGAGGCTGATATCAATGGGCAAGAAAGAATAGTTGAAGATGAGTGATAACAGCCGGCGTTGTCTTGTCGTAAATATGCCCCGCTAACTTCTTTGTTGTCCAGCTTAATGGTGCCGAGTACATCTTGCATTATTTTCACCACTGAGGAACTTTCTTGGTTGCATGACTCGATGATATGAACAAAGCCCTGCCACTGGAGCACACCATCTAAGCGACGGTACACCACAGAGATGTGCCAAGAAATCCCTCGCTTACCGAACCAGTCTGCTTGAGATTCTCGATATCTCTGCGGCAGAAATTTCATTGCCCAGTCGTTAACAATTAAGATGTTCTTCTCGTCAAGTTGTTCCAACACGTCCAACCGTGCTCGGTCTTGGTTAGTTGATCTCAAGATGTGACTTTTCCAGGAGAGGATGGCACGTTTTGCTGTCTGGAACAGGAACACAGCCTCGTCCTTTTCATCATCTGATGAAAATTTTGTTTCGCTGAGGACGCGTTCAATCTCTGTCAGGTTTTCGAGAAGACCTTGGCATCGGTCACACCTGTCCGTGTGGTCATGGTCACAACGTTGCTGATAATGTACTTCGCTATTGTCGCTAGGAGCAAGCACTGGACAGTGGTCCGTAACTTGAGAGGGGCTACTAATGTGAACCTGTTGATAACACAGTAAGCGTAAGCCCAATATATAATCAGCTAAACAAAAAGCAGGAAAGTTAACGTTTAATTTAAAGAGCTCAACACTAAATTTTGTTTTAAGCGACAAGGTTGAATTTCTCCCCACTTCTTTTGTTCGAATGTGCAATAGTTATCACCTAAATTAACTAGTGAATACCTTGAAGTCTCCTTTTAGATACAACTTGTCAGTCTTGAGAGCTTGGGCGATAAACGTCTCCCACTCCTTGCCTGGACCAAGGCGAGAAATTTGGCGGGCAATGAAGTCATCAAATGAGCGAGCACCCTCGGCTGCAAAATAGTCCAACCCCTGTGGAGATTTTCTTACAGAAGCACTGCATTCGGAGAGTACCCGCAGCATTGTCGATTTACTGAATGGCTTGAAGTTAGTTTCCGTACAGTACTGCTTATATTGCTGTACCACCCTCTGTGGTATCATCAGGCGAATCACGTTAGGCACTTCGATTAATTCACCTGAAGAAAGCTTTAAATGTTTTTGACCAAATGGAAGGTCCTGCACTAGGTGTGGACTCGTAATGAAACCGAGGAAGTGATCGAGTTGACTCAAGTCCATTCGAATCCTTGTAGTGGGCTTTTGTGGTACCTGAGCTCCTCTGCCAAACTGCAGTTGATGAAGCTTAGCCA
This sequence comes from Micromussa lordhowensis, assembly GCA_964020085.1. Lineage (NCBI taxonomy): Eukaryota > Metazoa > Cnidaria > Anthozoa > Scleractinia > Lobophylliidae > Micromussa > Micromussa lordhowensis. The sequence continues at coordinate 50,863 of CAXHUQ010000867.1, read as the reverse complement.
TGGTGAAGCGGTACCTTGTGAGACCTGAAATGTACTGAGAAATGTCGTTGAAGCTTGCAACTCCAGTCATGATTGAAAGAACCTGCCTACGAGTGTCCCAGCTTGATGCGTTGTGGTACGCTTCACCTAAGGCCTGTAAATATGATTGTTCTGAAGGTGATAACTTGTCAACACCCAGAGCCTCATTCATGGCCGAAGAAGAAGTTAGGTTTTGCCACAAATTACCAGCATTTTCAGGAGAAACTGTCTTCAAAACGGCTGATACTATTTCGGTGGTTCTCTTAGTTTGGCGTAGCTTCGTTCTTTCAGTTGAATCGCTCCAGCTCATCCACGGTTTTCCAAGCGGTTCAAGTTTGCATGACAAAAGAAACTCATTTAGCTTTCCTCGTGGTTCGTTTGATGTTATGGGCTCAGATTCGTCACTATAAGTTGATGCAGTGCTTGCCGTGTCGGGTGACAGAAAGGTCTCGTCGGTGATTTTAAGCTGGCCAAACGTCTCTTCAAAATCCTCGATAGACTTTTCAAGTTCACTCTCCTCGGCAGATGACATCTTGCAACCCTAAAAGATAAGGAAGCAGATATGCAGATATATCCGTCGAATAATGCAGTATTGACAGCCGAAAGCTCATGTTATTTTTTGAAATATGCCAGCAAACGTTTTTATCTTTTGACTATGTCCAATCCTGGCTACGCTTCAATTTACAATCAGTATCGCTATTCGAAAAGGGTCCTGGGAAACTGCGAACGAGGTAGTTGGGGTCAGTACGCAAGTGACGTTATAACTCAGACAAACAAAACAGACTGGTGGAAGATTTGAAGCTTTCTTCGAGCGCGTAAGGTAGTGTTCCTACAACAATTTTCAAAACGAAAATTCGACTTTCATCAGGTTTCCTCCAGTTTCTCTCAGAACACGTTTATGTTGTCTGACTCTCGCGGGGTTCCAATAATTTGCGTTTTATTTTTTGACTTCGCGCGCTTCGCGAATTACAAGAAACAAAAACTCCTTTAGTGAATCAAGAACACCTGCACACTAGAATAAACATGTGGTTTAGCACTCTTGGCTTGAAATCCTATGTAAGACATCATAAAACCATAAAGCCGCTAGTTTCCACTTTTGCCATAAGCCGGTACTCGGCGAGGAGTTAAGAGCCACTGCCTATAAATATGAAGAATACGGCGACAGAAGCAAAATTTCGGATTTTGTTTTATTTCACCTAAAGGACCCCTAGGGTGAACCTTTTTCGAAAAAATTGCGTTAAAACTTTCTATCGCACTTTCATTTTAACGAAAAATCGAAAAGTTGAAAATACGTGTTGTAGGCCGCTTGACCCCCCGGAAAAACAACGTAAAATCTTGCAACTTGAACAAGTTCGTTCGCAGCAACGATTAGTAATTTTGATTCGCTATTTTGTGAAGTGGTAAAAGGTTCTTTTATCTTTCTAAACATATAAAAAACATGTGATATTTCTTCGTCGGAGTTGGGAAATTAACTTGTCGAAAATGCAGTAATTTGCGTGTTCTGGGTTGGGGCGAAATAAGGGTTAACTTTAGAGGGCCATAAAAATCCTAGAATATGTTCTTCAGCATAAAGCTGTTGATCTAGTTAAAGCTTTATCATTGTAGTTCATTGTCCTAAACTGTCTTTCTTGGCCTGATAAAAATGACGCGTCAATGATGAGAAAGGTTCAGGCTATTTTACGCTAGTTCCTGCGTTCCCGTGAACCGATGTCACGCAAGATTAATCGATTATCTTGACTTTGTCAGGAATGAAACATGTTATTTTCTCGCTATAGTTCAAACTATTTGCTAGAAACAGCTCAATGGTCTTCAGTGACGTTTAAATTATAATTTAATCTATCTATTTAGAAGCCTACCGGGAGCGATTACATGTAAAGGATCGAACAAGTGACAAAACAATAACAACCATCAATTAGCTTCAATTGTAAAAAAATTCAGATAAACAACGAATGTACGAAATTAAAATGTAATAATGAGATTATTGCTGTTTTATTTTTATGTTATCGATTAAAATATAAAGAGATGCCTATCAACAACACCCTGTCGCAGAATACTAAGAACAATTACAACTTTCTGAGCGACGATGCGGCTTTCAGCTTGGATTAAGTGAAGACCTCACCCTGTAGAAAACTAGCGTGAAGAACAGCGCGCCTTTTTCAGGGTTTCGTTGATTTAAAAATTCAGAATAGCCTTTTGACCTTTCTACACTTCGAAAATGTTTTGTTTACGCTGGCTTTTCGGCAATAACAAAACTTCCCTGCATGGCGACATTGTACCCGTCACCACTTAATTAAAACAACAACAATAAAATGTTTTTCTCATTTGGTCTCACCTCATAATGTGAACATCGCCGGTTCTAGTGGTTTCTCCTAGCAGACTTGTAACTCGCTCGAACAACAGTCAAGATTAAAGTTATAATATATAAACGATAGTTCAAGAGGCGTTTTTAAAACGAGTGTGAAAATTTATGCAATGTCTAGTGACACATGAAACAATATCATGTTACAAGTATAGCGTGACGGAAGTAAAACGGTGACGTGCGCCGAATCCACTTGCAAATTTTTTCTTTTTTAAAGAACTGATTTAAAGTTGCAGTAAAAAATGATCTTACGTTGAAGCTACTAATCAGGAATCAAGTTATGGTAAGCTCTGATTACTAAAATAAATAAAGCACTCGCAAGTAACTTTGTATGAACCTTGCGAAAACAAGGAGAAGACTGAAGACGAAATTTCTTCCTCATGACTACTAGATTAAAGGGGCTACGTCACAGCAAAAGTACCTTTAAATTGAAGGAAACATGAAAATAATACTTAAGAAAGATAGGCAAACACCAAAGAGATAATAATAAACCATAAGGGAACAAGGATGGTTAAGGATGGTGGGGTTCAGGGGCAAAGATTTTTGGGCCATGCTCTCGCCCCAATTTTAGCGCGAGCAAAATATCATTCCTTGGTCTTTTTTTGCTCCCCAACCACACGGAAATGCTTGCTACGCAGGCTAGGATGGAGACGATTGACACGGATTACCATGCCAACAACGAAATTGAAAACTGTAGGCTAAATTTTTCAAACTGTTTAACCGTGACGCAGCTCCTTCAAGCTACCTGAGTACATACAAAAGTTAGTTGTCAGATGAGCCACTGCAAAAGCAACTTGAAACCATTTGCTCGAGTAGAGTGCGGTAAGGTGCCTTGCTTCTAACTCTCTTAGCAGGTGTTTCTAATTCAAAGCTTTCGCAGAGTGACTGAAGTAAACCAAGTTTCATGTTCTTCAGTGTGCCTTTACTCACCAGGGTGCAGATGTTGTACTGATCGTAAACAATGGGATGTTCCATTTGAAAGTGTGACATGATATCTTGGCGAGTGGTGCTAAAATTGCTCTCCTCTTCAAAAGCACAAATGTCGTCATCCATTGGAATGTTGTTACGAGATTTTGACGTGAAAAGAATGAAGAAACCTGCTGTGCGGTTAAGAATTCCGAGACTCTAAACAGACGATTTCCATCTGGTCCAGCGGACCTTCTCATTTCCCGAGCTACAGTCTCGCCATCTAGTTTTCGGCCCGTTGTTTGACCAATGTTAAACTTGGCTTCCAGGTATGCCTTTTGCGTTTCATTGAAGCGGTACGACTTCTTTGTTTCTTTTAAAGCCCATCCCTCTTCGACAATAGAGACAGTTTCTTTGCATCCCAGTGGCTCTCCAGATTTTAAGGTGGGCATCTTCCCCACACCCTCCTCTAGACGTGACGCATATTGTGTTTTCGCAAGGTCTAACAGAGATTGTCGCTCAAGAGATTTAGAACACCGTTCAAATGAAAGGTGCCGTTTAAGAGATGAAAAGCGCTGAAAGACGCGAACACAACCTTCCTTGGGGCAGGAAAAGGCCTCCATGGCGGGTTTAGCTTGACTGGCTGTGTCTTCAGCCTCTTCTGAAAGAGGCTTTTCGCGTCGAGCCTTGGTAGTAAAAGGCTTGAATCCGCCAGTAGAAAAGTTGACATTGAGCCATTTGTAACCAACATCTGTTGTGTAAAGAAGAAAAGTAACAATATTTTGGAGACATTATTTGAGGCTGAATGGTAGCTTCGAGCGAGGAAACCCTAAGTCTATACATAAGAGTCGGTTCACAACGTCTGATACCGATTCCTTACTCGCTGGTATAAACATTGAATTGATTGTTATCTTCTACGTGAACGTTTTTTGTCTTTCTAGGAAAGGCTCGAGAAAGAAACGGGGGAAAAAAGGGAGGATGATGAGAATAAGTTTACCATTCTTTGTCTGGGGTGTTAAATTAAGTACACCTGCCGTCTGTTTCTTTTAGCTAGTCAACTCTGCATTGTCTTTAAAATGATAATAGGTCAAATTCATATTCTTGGTAGAGGCCTGGAACTAGCTTACAACTGAGGCTAATGCGGGGAGTCTTTTCATATGCAAGTGACTTAAATCTCTTTTTAATGATATTCCCCCGCATTAGCCTCCATTGCATGCTAGTTCCAGTCCAATGCCGAAAATACGAATATGTCTTTTGTTGTGATAGTGGTAATGATGATGATGATGGTGACGACAACAATGATGATGATGATGATGATAATGATGACCTCGGTTTAAGCACTTATTAACTATTAATCATTGTTAAGTTTAGTTCTATAATAGTTTACAGAAGCTAACAAAACAATAACCCACTCCTGGTATTATTTTGACTGGAATTCTTGCGGTTTACACTGCCACTATAACAAATTCAGACAAGACTAAAATACGGTTTAATTTATTTGTACTTTAAGAGCATACCCGCCATTGTGCTGGGATTCATAGCAATTTCCTTCCCACTACCAATGCCATATGCTCTTCTAGTGACAATCTTTCCGTTGGTGAATTGAAAATTGTTTAATTTGCTGATGCCGGTGATTTTCTGTTTGGTGTCACTGACTACGTGCTCCTCGAGACGTTCGACTGTAGCTACACGAACACCTTCAACTCCTCCATACGAGAGTAGAGCAGCTTTCATTTCTTCAGCATTAGTTACATCATGGCCTTCGTTAATATACATGCGAATATGGGACTTGGCTGATGCTGCCATTCTGTCAGCTGCTCCCTTTCCTCCTTGTGGGTCACTGAAATCCACCCCTACCACTTTTATTCCACTTGATGCTTTAATTGAAGGACAGGCAAGCAGCGTCGTCGAGGAGTGATAACAACCAGCGTTATCTTGTCGGAAGAAGGCCTTACTGATGCTGGGGTTTTCAGTCGATAAGGTGTGAAGCACATGCTGCATGATTGTTATGACGGCGGAGCTATCTTGACTGCACGACTGTACAATGTGGATGAATCCTTGAGATTCCAGTTCACCAAGTACTCGGCGATAGACAACTGAAATGTGCCATGAAATTCCCCTCTTTCCGAACCAATCTGTTTGCGATTCACGATACATCTGAGGGAGGAATTTCATGGCCCAGTCATTGACAATAAGCACAGTCTCGTCATTCAGGAGATCTATAACATCCAGCCTTGCTTTGTCTTGTTGAACACTTCTCAACTGGTGGCATTTCCAGGTATGGATGGCACGCTGTGCTGTGTGAAATAAGTAAAGTGCCTCATCACGATCGTCATCACTAGGGTAAGGTGCCCTTGACAAGAGGTCCTCGATATCTTTAATTGTTGACTCTATCGTCTCGCACTCCTCGCACCTCTCGTCATGGTCATGGTCGCAATGCTGCCTAAATTCAATTTCTGTCTTGTCACTTAACGCGTACACGCTGCAGTGTTCCTTCACATGGGAATTTTCACTCACATGAACCTAAGAATTAAGAAAAATAAAAAAAAATATTGTATTTGAATGTTTGATCGCAGTAAATTTTTAATTTCAACTATTTGTGGTTCGTTTTCTTCGAGTAAGCTATTTAACCCTAGCCAATAGATAACGCCTAGGGATAAATTGGAAGCAAGAAAGTGGCTTTGAATGCCTCCTTATGTGGTGAGCCCAACAGCCTGGTCTCTCTTATTTTCCTTTTTAATTTCTTATCTATATTCCTAAATTATTAGTTCAGTTGACATTAATCAGTTGGCGCCGGTTAAAATGCATTACAACATGCCGCGACGTCTTATATATTGGCGCTTCTGTAGCGGTTCTACTAATAAATAAATAAATAAATAAATACATAAATAGATGAATAGCTAAATAAATAAATAAATAAATAAATAAATGAATAGCTAAACAAATAAATGAATAGCTAAACAAGTAAATAAATACAGAAATAAACAAATTAATTAATTAATAAATCAATAATTAATTAATAACTTAAAACTGGTAAATAAAACTCAGTAGTAATGTACATGTATATAACATATAGGTTTCGCTTTCACTTGATTTCACATCGTATAAAGAGGTAAACCAACATTTGTATTTACCTTGTAATCGCCTTTCAGGTACAGCTTCGCGGCTTTGAGTTTCTCTTGTAAAGCTGTCCCTGGGTCCACAGTATTCGCTGTCTGGTTAATGAGCTCAGACAGGTCGTCAAATGATTTTGCACCTTCAGCGGCGATATAGTCAAAACCTTGAAGGGACTTGCGCACTGATGCAGGGCATTTGGACAAGATGCGCAACATTGTTCTCTCGCTAAATGGCACAAAACCACTCTCTGAACAATATGCCACGTATTGCTTTGCAATTCTTTGTGGCACCATTGTTCTGATGACATTGGGGACGCTAATTACCCGTCACTAGTCACTTTTTTCAACGGATCAAAATGTAGGCTTAAAATTAGAAGTATAGCATAATTTTTTTTTGTCAGTGTAGCTCTGAAGATTGTCATTTACCTAGCGAAGCGGCAAATCCGGGTGGCTTTCCGTTTTTATGTACGAGCTACTTGAAATTGCACAGATTTTCATCATTTCCCGGGGGGTCAACCGGCCGTTCACCCCTAATTTTCAACTTTTCTATTTTCGAAAGAACAAAAAGCGCAATAGAACTTTTCAATACGATTTTCGATAATGGTTCGCCAAAGGGGTGTTTTTGGTGAAATAAAAAAAAAATCCGAAATTTCGGTTCTGTCGGAGGATTCTTCATATTTACAGACAGTGGCTCTTAAGGTTTGTGTTTTTTGTAAATGTACGATTTTTTGTCTATTTTTTGAGAGGTTTTACTGAGAATTCGATTAAAACAAAACCAAATAAAAAGCAAGCTTGCGTTTGCGTCCTGCGTAATGACTCTCAATGTTGAACGGTACTCTTTGGAGACGAGTATACAAACATGTCCTTTTTACTTACTTCTGCAAAAGGTTCCACACATGATTGAACTTCTATTTCTGGTGCGACCGATTTTTCCCGCTCTTCGTGACTGACGTCTAGCAAGTGTTGCTTGCACATCTTACATATTGCTAAAATAAGAATAATAATCCGCCGTCACATTTCTTTCCATGTATTCTCTGTCTTTCTTGACCTCTCTAAAAGATGTTTGGTACAAAATGAAACAACATTTAACTTACAAGATCCAACTGGAACGAGCTTTCCTGTAGCTCTCAATACAAATGCAGATTGCATGCTGTCCAATCGGCGGTCACCCTTAACTGTGTCTGTTTTATGTGCAGCTATTTCTGTGGGAACGCTACATCTCACTTTAGAGCATCTCCACCGAATACCAAATTCTGCTCTATGACGGGGACATATTGTCATAGACTTGTGGGACTCGTCCACCGAAAAAATCCCTGAAGTACAATAATTTCAACGATATTTCACAATGAATGATTTGCTTGAAAATAGTCATAACAGTGCTAATTAAATTGCTATTTCGATGTTTGTTTATTAGGGGTGAAAATACATTTAGAGCCTTTTCAGGGGTGTTTTTGAAACATTTCTGAGGCACAACCGTCATTTTTATAAGGGAGTACGCTCCATAACCCTAGTCTATACGTGTATGTTACATTCTTGCTGCTTTTATGTGTGTGTTTGGGTGGTGGGGCGGAGAACGCTTCTTCCTGGAGTATTAGCGGCCACGACTTTTAAAATTACTTTTCTTTGGGTTGGGATGGGGTGGTCTAAACTAATAATAACAGCGAAATTGAGCGTCATAAGTGACTGAAACTGATTAAAAACACAGAAATGCAGGCTGTGTCGTTTTAGTTAGCAAAGGCTGGTGATATACGAGCAGCGAGAATAAAGCGTAATTTTCGCGTGGGATTCGCATTTTCAGCTCGCTCCTTTTGTGCCTCTAAATCACGCAAGCACTCTTACCTTTCGAGCTAAATTGAAGATAGTATGAGAATTAAGTTTTGAAATTATATCAAGGAAAACTGGAGCCTTACCTGCTCTGGCTAACAGCAATTTCCATTCACTGTCAAGGGCATTCACTGCATAAAACGGTCTGTATAAGGACCCTTCCTCAGGTCGTACACAGTCAGTATATCTATTGATATAAGACAAATATAAGGGTGCGGCAGGATGTATAAGGTCCGTATAATGATCAGTATATTTCAGGGTTGGCCAAGAAAAATACCAGGATCTTATACACTTGTGGCAGGATTCCTTATATGTCAGTACACAGTTCAGTATACATCATGTATACTGTGTGAAACAGGAGGTATACTGGCAGGTCTGAGGAAGGGGTGTATACGGAATTTTACAGTTGCGGCAGGATTCCTTCTATGTCAGGTCACATGTCAGTATACAGTGCGTATACTGGGAGAATCAAGGGGTATACTGAACGTGGTGTGGGCGGAATGTGTACGGATTTCGTATGTCTTATGGACAATGGCCCTGGTTTTTAGCTGCATGAAATTTGTTTTCGGGATTTCTAGTGGCAGAGTTAATGGGCATTCAAATCTTAGCTTTGAAACTGAGTCATAAAAAAACACCATTTACTTGTGCTCTTCAATGCTGTTTATTTAACACTTACAAATAAAAATCTCCTCTGTTACAATCTTCATAGTCTCCTGAATGCGGTCGAAGCTGTTTCATGCCTCTTTAAAGTCTTAGTCTACATGGAGTTAAAACTGTAACTATGATATGCAACAAAACAACTATTTACACGTAAAATAAAACGTCCTCCAGTGACGTTTCGGGTACACGTCGATACAAGTTAAAGCAACATAATTATTAAACTTCATCAAAATTTAAATCTGAATCATCCACACTTTGATCACTTTCATGGTCCTCGTCATAACATTCTTCGTTGTCATTTCTGTTAAAGGAAAAAAAAAACAACTCAGCTTTAGGTTCCATGACGTAGAGAATAGAGGGAGCAAAATGTACGTTTTTCTTCATATTTCCGTTCAGAATTTCATTTTTGAGAAGAAACTATTACTGTAAGCGGAGAAACCCTTTTTCTGTATTTTACTAGCGTTTCCGTCGTTTGAGCTAGGCATTAGCCTTCTTATCAGTAACCGTAAAAAAAAATTCGTGCGCCCACAACATTCACTCGCTCTACTCAAAAACGCTGGTAAACCTTGAAAAGAGGTTTCTCCGCATATTGTATGTGTTTCGTTACGAAATTTGAAATCAGAACGGAAATATGGACAAAACGTACATTTTGCTGTCTTGTTTCCTTAAGATCTTGCCCTGATTACCCATAATGCCCTTTTAAGCGTGAACCCGTCTATGAGGTTTAAGTAAGTGTGCAAACAATACAGAGGAGTGGAATTTCTTAAATACTCGACAAAAATTGCTTCCCAGTAGTACAGACAGTATTATTAATTCTACATATATGAACACCTTACCTTTCAGCTTCTTCTACGGCTTGAACCATTTCCTTTTCTCGTCTGCTTAACTCGTTCCTCCACTCATCTGACAAGGCCCATTTCGGAGTGTTCACTGGGGGTTCCTTTTCAACTGGATGGCCCGTTCTGGCGGTCGTCCTTTTCCATCTTTTATTCGTTGCCTGCTCGGCTCTTTCGCTGCGTTTGTCAAGTCTAAGAAAAACAAAATAAACTTCATAGGTATACGTAGATCATTGTAATTTCGTGCAATACTGAACGATCTTGCGACCACCTTCTACCAAAAGCTACAAAAGATTTCCATTTTTTGGCCTGTCTTGAGAAAATACACAAAATGGCAAAGCTTCTGGGCGGCGCTGCATCACGCCATACGCGAGGTTGTGTTCGAAGGAAAAAACTGCTACCTCAAAATATAATTAAGAAAAATGCATGTTTCAAAGGATGAGTTGCTATTGTAACTATAACTCTGAGGTTTTCACCAATGATTTTGGAGAGATATGTTAGTATTCTTATATAAGAAAACACTTAGAAATACAATAAATTGCAAAAAGAAGCGAAAGTAAACTTCGCGACGTTTCGAAATCATCTTGACTCTATTATCAAGTAAAGACAAGAAAATAACAGTCGAGATGTTAATTTATATTAATTACACCTTTGACACTATAAGTTAACATCTCGAGTCAAGATAACTTCGAAATGTCCTAGTTTACGTAGTTTCTTTTTTAATGAATGATATTTTAGTTTAATCGATTATCAGTGCTTCATAGAAGTAGGCTGATACTTTAGAATTTAAAAATATATGTACACATACAGGATGAATTAGAGACTGACGTAATCTATTTTTCTAGATGTCTACTACCTTACTTGCTTAGGAACGCTATGAGTGTTTCACTGCGGTATTTTGGGGGTCTAGAAACCCATCCTCCTTCAGATTCGCTGGCGGAGTCATCATCGTCTGTTGACATGTGATGTTTACTCAAGCTTGCGAAAGCTCGGGACTCTTTCTCGTCCTTCACGAAGTTTCTTCTTCTCTCATATTTCTAAACAAAAACAGATATCCATACCCTGTTAAAACTCACCGACAATATAACAGATTTTGCAAAACATTACGTCACACATAGCTGCCATTTGCCGCGAACAGCTAGCGCTAAAGTTAAACATCCTGATATATTGAGCCTTTATATTTTCTTAGTAACTCTTCTGCAAACCATGTTAATTAAGAGTTTCAATCAGTTCCAGTTTTAGCTGGTGAGCTTTATTTACAAGGCATGCAACGCAACAGGTTTTTTACTCACTAGGGGAATAACTGTGAGCCCGCTCTGATGCCACAAATGACCCAACAAACGATATGTGATTGGTAAAAAGTATCTATCTATTGGTCAAAAACGGTGAACATCAAAACTCGTTTGTTCATGAACTCTGGCTAATACCATATAGACCAATTTCGATATATTAAAATTCAGCCTAAAACAATAGACCTCAGCGTGAGGCTCCGGGGAATAACAACAGAGTTTGTGGGGTTTATTCCCCAGAGCCTCGTATTGATGTCTATTGTTTTAGGTTGAATTTTATATTTCGAAATTGGTCTATTACCCCGTACGCTAGTACAATGTAGTTTCTCTCCAAATCACATACCCGTTCTTTTCGAAGGTTTTCTCTCTTCTCTTTCTTTGTGTCATCAGTTATCTTACCCAGAGCAGTTCTGCGAATATGTTCATGATACTTTTTGGAAGATCCTGAGCATACAAAGAAGAAAGAAGACAGCATAACAGATCACAAATAAGTTCTGTCGTGGTACTGACCTAGTTATGGACTTCTTCAAAAATATATATTCCCAATGCCATATTTGCCTTGAATGGTATTATAAAAAGTACACTTTTTAAACTTGTACTTACTTTTGACAGCTGCTTGGCTAAAGCCACTCCTCCGACCAAGTTCAGTGACAATAAATTGTGTTACTCTCCGGTTATGAACACTGCTGACTCTACAAGTGCAAAAAATAATGACTTCTTTTCAGTTCATTTTATTACTTGGTTTACCTGGAATGAAAGCAACGTTAACCATTATAGTTATGAAAAAAGGCCAACGGCAAGATTCAAAGTCCCATAAAAAAGATGAAAACAACAAATGTTTTGCTAAAAGATCTCTTCACGAGTAGGCGCTTTCATACGCCGAGTCCAATCACATTTAACTAAAGCATGTTATAACAGTTGTCAGATAGCACGCTTTGGTTACTCAGCGATTAGCAACAAGCTCGAGGCGCAGTGAAGTTGACTATTGTTCACAAAAAAAAAAGCACAAGCTCGCTAGGGGTCACTTTTTTGTGTTTTTGAAGTGTCTTTGAAGAGGATTTAAATCGAATTTTTGAACGACTAGTAGATTTATACTAAAACAATTAGATTATTCGCTCTCGATTTCTACGCAAGATAGTTGACTCGGGCTGCGCCCTCGTCAACTATCACGCGATAGAAATCTCGAGCTCATAATCTAATTGTCTATTAGTATAAATCTACTAGCGTTCTATCACGAATGCCGTTCTCTGATTGGCTACGCTATTCACTATCTATTCTGTGATAGATAGTCAGTAGCGTAGCAGCGTGCGCTAGGGGCCGCTTCTTTGTGTTTTTGAAGTGACTTTGAAGAGGATTTAGATAAAGTTTTTGAACGACTAGTAACTTTATACTAAAACAATTAGATTATTCGTTATTCGCTCTCGATTTCTATCGCGCGATAGTTGACTCGGGCTGCGTCCTCGTCAACTATCACGCGATAGAAATCTCGAGCACATAATCTAATTGTTAAATAGGTTAGGAGCTCGAGATGTCTCTCGCGTGATAGTTGACGAGGGCGCAGTCTCCCCTAGTGCAGCTTGAACTGAGTCAACTATCACGCATAGAAATCGACACCGAATAATCTAATTATAGTTTTAGTACAAGGCTCCCTCACAATACGCTGGAGAAATTTGAATCGCAACAATCACCGGTCATTTTGGATTTGTGTTTGAGGAAAACTCGGTCAGGGAAATCACGTGATTATCGTGACGCCATCGTTTTCGAAAAACTCCGTTTTCAGAATGTTTTCCGTCAACACGAAAACGCAAAGCCAACGTTTTCAAATTCCTCCGGTCTGAAAAGCTGTTCGAAAAGCTCTGTTTTCGTGACGGATTAGTGTGGACGGTAGGCCTTACCGTAGAAATAAAGCTGTGCTTTCAACTGCCTCCGGGGGACCCTCCGGTGCAGTGCAGGGATGGGGCTAAGATCTAATTGTCGTTTAAGGCTATTTCTAAATCGGCTTCACAGACACTTGAAAAACGCAAATAAACGGCCGCCCATTTGTTTACAACTTTTTTTATCTGGACCAGAGTTAAATTAAAGAATCATCGTTTATCCATTTACATGGCGGCTGCTCCCAGCTTCCGCCTGTGTTGTCTGAACTGTGCTCAACGATTTGATTTGATTACCGCACATTCGTCAGTAGTCGGAAGCTGGGAGGAGCCCCCGAACCTTTGATTGACGGTAGCGAAAAACGCATTTGTCGGTTGAGCTTTGAATTTTAGAGTCCGCATGTTATTGAAAGGCGCAGTAATGTCGAATGATGTAAATTATCCACCGAATTTCAAACGCTGAGAGCTTTTACGTTTTGCTCAA
>CAXHUQ010000867.1:30000-35000 GCA_964020085.1 Micromussa lordhowensis | reverse complement strand
GAAGGCACAAGAGAACCAATGTTTCCAAGCTAAATTTAGCCTGGAAACATTGGTTCTCAGGCAGTTAAATTTATTTTCAGTTAATAAGCTCTTAAATAAACAAGCAAATATGTTTTGAAGTAAACAGGAATTTGGTAAAAATCAGAACCGGTTGGAGGGAGACTAGGGCCGCGTTGTGCAAAGCCCAATTAAGCTAACCCAGGGTTGGCAAGAATAATTCTTGCCAACCCTGGGATAGCTTAATCAAAATTATTTTGATTTCAGTTTTGCAAGTTTTCGGAGAGGCTTTCTGTTTATATTGTTTGGCCTTCTCTTTTGAATTTGAATAATTTCACACTAAGCAAAAAATGCAATGTAGGAAGCAAAAAACATTTTTATACAAGAAAAATTAATACTTCGGTTAAGTTTTAATCCTGGGTTAGCATTAACCGGCTTTCGAACAACTCTGCCCAGGTCTGTTATGCAGCTCATGATTAGAATGAGTTACTATTCTGTCTAGAAATACAACAGTACTGTAGTCTGTTAATAGACCCTGATGTATTAAAGTCAATCTATTTCTGCTCATGATTCTGGAGAGTTTTTTCTTTAGAATGTGTGGTTCCAGAAAATATCCATACCCCCCTCACGGAAGGGATTTTTCGTATGACCCCTCCCCCCTCTGGATTTTCCAAAATTGGCTCCCAGGATAGACCCCCCCCCCCTCCCCTCTGGAAATTCCATTTTAGCCTCTCACCCCCTGGAAATATTATCATTCCTTGTGGAAACCAGAAATAAGCTATTTTTTAGTGCAAGATACTGGATTTTGATCTTTTTCTTTTTTTCCCGAAAAACTGTGAGTAACACATCGCCAGAAGGTATGTCGCCGAGAAATTGCGATATGAAAATCATAGTTTTAATCCCGTCAATTCCGCTTCATAATTTAGGCAAAACAGCGGTTACTAAAAAAGTTCATTTCCAAGACCGCTGAGAGAGAAATGCTCACAAGAAACGCTTTTATACACCACACCAAACAATCAAAACAGCATAATTAATTTTGAAGTATGGAAATGACATGGAAAAAGAAATTTCCAATTTTTGGAACAGCTCCCGTCGGCACATCTGATTTTGGTGTAAACCCTTTCTTCACTGTAATTTTGGAAGATAACTACGACTCCCTATAAGAACAGTAAAAAGAATGCGTCTTCGATTTTTTGTAGCCGTTCAATGTGATTAGATCTTTTTCGCGACAGCTGGCGTCCCATCGTTGATTTGAAATTTGCATAATTTAACTTTCCTGATGGCGTTAGCCTATGGCAAACAGCCTTGTGCTGCACCTCTGAAAATCTGCTTGAACCTGTAAAATTTTTATAAAACACTTTTTTTCATTCAAAGTTCTGTCGAAAATGACGTTTAAGCACCGTGCTTGCGTTTGGAAACAATAGCTTCACACTCTTCACACTCTACTTGATGGAATGTAAACAGAACTTGTGTGAATGGATTTATGTTACTCGATATCATTCAGGATTACTTTAGGCTTGAATGTAAATGTTATGATTTCTGCGTGATTCAAAACGGGTGTCCAACGCTTTTTTGCCCTTTGTCCTCGGCTTTTATGCGGAAATATTGGAGCAGCAAAGTCGTTAATTTATCTGTGATAATTTCTGCTGATTTCTATCGCACGCAGCTCACTTTAAAAATATATTTACCCGCTGAACTAGAATTGTTACTGTTCTGTTTTACTCGTTCAAGAATCATTGTTAACAAGATAATAGGTCTGTTATCTACTGATTTCCGAATTTCTGCTAGTTCGATGTTGTGTACTCTTTCAGTTCAAACGCTATTTTTCACGCTTTGCGACGACAACTTAAAAATGCGACGAAATCTTCCAGCTGAGACGATACAGATAGGAGTGACAGAAGTATTTGGTCAAGTGCAACAAACATATATTTTCAATCAGTCACGATTCACACGTCTATTTTCCACAACAAGCGATTCGATCTCTAGCCACAACTCGGGAAATTGCGGACTCTTGCGGCGACAGAATATCGAGGCTAACCAACACAAAAATATTCATCTTGTGCTTTAAATTAGTGAGATTTATTTTTTCTGCGTTCGTGACTCGACAAGCTCAATGCAAACAACAAAACATTACGTACAACAGTAAGAAAATTGAGACCGGCCTGGAAAAAAATTCATCAAAACAACATCCTTTCCCCCCCTCCCCTCCAGAAATTCCTGGGCCTATGACACCTCCCACCCCCCGGAATTTCCATTCCCTTCCGTGGGGGGGGGGGGGTATGGATATTTTCTGGAACCACACAATGTGATAAATGTATTTTGAGTTATCAAGAGTAAATTTGAAAAAAAAGTGGGAGAAAAATCACTCGCAAGTTAGTGAGAAGGGTTAGTTCTTAGTTACATGTAGACTACAGTCTGATCTTGATAACATCATTTTTTCTGCTACATGATTAATGAGTGTCCTTAAGGCATGAGTAATCAATGACCAAAATTATAAGGGCTGCTATCTTATCAAGGCCCCAGTTATGTGGTACCCAAGACAAATCTCCCCTCAAGTTAGTTATGAATAATCATGCAGGGTCAACTTTGACTTGGACTACAGAGACAATGTTTTCACATATAATTGCTCCATAAAGTTGACTCATGGAAAGGGTTGTCTTGGGCACCCAAGACCATACAGAACTGTGGCCTTAATATGCATAGAATATGGACTGGTTTCCTTACTAATATAAGACTAATATTGTTTTTGTTGTTGTTGTTTTAATGTAGGAGTTATACAGTACTTCTTCCAGCATACTGTTACCATTCAATCCCCAACTGGTGAAACTGTGGACCTCAAATACACTCTAGCTTGTATTCACTGGTACAAAGTCCGCCCAAATGCAAGGTTCTATTTTGGATTACCAATTCAAGTATGCTTGCCTACATTTGAGATTGAATCAGTTGGAGCATTCATGCCAGTGTCAAGGATTGACAGTGTTTGTGTTGTAGCCAACTTGCGTTATGATCTTAAGACTCCCATTGGTAAAGAGAGAGTCACTGTGGCTGTTCCACTTGATGTTAAATTGCATGTATGAAGAACATATAGTACCATATCAAACTTTGATAAAGAACCTTAAATGTGTGGCTTTTAAATCCAACACATGTAGTAATCATAAGTCAAAGAGGATACTGATTTTACTGTGCAAGAACTTCAACCAGGGCTTCTGAGTAGTGCAAACATTACACTGAAAATTAAGCTGAAAATGATATGACAGTCATGTGTGACAGGCAACTCTACTTCACATGCTGTATGTGGAGCTAAGCTATTTGTCAATGTCGTGTATCGAGAGGGATGTTCAATTTTTTTCTTTAGTATGTTTCGCAGCTCCAAGACTAAAATGCCTTGGAACCCTTGAGTCTAAATGCAAAACATGGTTCAGTTGATAGCACTTGTACATCCTGATGTTAGAAGTTTGTGGAATTTTTTTTTTAGATTTTAACTTTTGGTTTTATAATGACAGTGCAAAATTTTTATTGTGGTGTTAGTATTTTGTGAATGTCAATATTCTTTGGTACTCTGAGGAGAAAAATAGAAAAATTACATGCTTTAGGGTCTGTTTATGAAAGCAAAGCATAAAAGGAAGTTACTTTCCCATTATTGTTAGGCTAACAACACTATGGTACAGTCTATGCATTTATAATATTTTACTGTAGAAGTGATTCCTTTAATACAAATACACTGTATCTTCTGTTCTTTTTCTTATGAATCTTGAGATTTTTCATTTGGTTATTACTGAGGTTTGCACCATTGTTGTCAGTGAATATACTAATAGCGAATAAATTGATTGTGTTAACATTGTAATATGAACTACATGTATGTGGTGATACTACTGACGGTCAGAATTACGTGTATGACCCAATGATATGTCCTGAATATCTATGATCAACCCTGCAACCCTGGGTTGGGGTCATACATTGACAAAATTAATGAAAGTATTTATGTCACGTATTTCGTGTACGGGTACATATTTGAGTTTTTGGGATCGGAGTTTTCGTGACACCCGGTTAATTTTTCTTCAAAAAGACATAAACCAGTTATCTACTTTCATACAATCATTAATATGCGGTATACTTTCAAAAATATCCACGAAAGACTTCTAACAAGGCGCATTCAACTGAGGGGATTCAAAACATTTTCCTGGTGCGTCGTGAATACTCCAGGATTCTATGGCGCCACGATTAAGTATTCAAGACTCAAATATGCTTATTATCGTCAAAGCAGAGAGGGAGAGGGGGAGAATTTCATTTTTCTGCCGCTTGCGATGAACGCTTCAAGAAACAACGGCCGAGAAACGCAAATGGTCTTGCAATTTTCTGAGAGCAAGCTTCGGCGCCTCTTAGCAAGGACTTCATCAAGGATCGTGACAAAACTAAGTGAAACGAATTCTCTTGTATACGAAATTTTCCGTAAAACGAGTTTATATGATTCGTGTTTAGAAATTTTAATGAAAACTCGACTCGAAGAAATATTGGTTGGTAAATTGCGTTTAGGCATCTTTATTATTACGCATGCGCTGATGCTTTCGGACTAACAGTAGTAACCACAATGATAGAAAACCACCAGTCGGTCCAAATAAATAGATTTGCAAACATTCACTCGTTACAAGCTGAAGATCGGCGAGAGGCCTCCTATGAGGGTTCCAAGGTTTGCATCAAATACGCGGCAGCGTTAAATGGGTTTGGGCCCGATGCGAGTCCTCCCATGCAACCGTTCTTAGGACATTCCGCTCTCAAGCTTTGCGAAATTGGTGAGTCGCGCCACCACGTAGGTCGGTGAGATGTAAGGGATGTTCCGTTGCTACTTTTTAGCACTATTTTAACAACGTACAACAGTTTCACATTCAGTAGCCAGGCTGGCATTCGAAAAGAGCCCTGTGATAAGTAGATTGTTAATACTATAATATAAAATAGTCGTCGGAAGGAGAGTAAAGATGTAGGAAATAGAACTATGCATAATGCTT
>CAXHUQ010000867.1:15000-25000 GCA_964020085.1 Micromussa lordhowensis | reverse complement strand
CACTGATGGCATTTAACATATTGTCTCGTTTGGAGACATGTTCACGCCTAAAGCCCAACACTTGCACATCATCAATTGATTTCACTCTTGATAAAGCTGTATAAAGTAGTCCTCCAGTGAATTCATATGATGAGTGGATAATGACTTTGTCCAAGGTAAGCCCTTGGGCCTTATGCACTGTTGCTGCCCAATGCAACTTGAGAGGCATTTTGGCATTTGAAATGACATCCGAAGACCTTTCGCATTTTGAAAGGTCGCGTCATACAATGCATAACAGCAAGAACCTTATTACATGTACATGGAATTTTCGCGACACGTTTATTTGGCAATTTCGAGTTGGGTATATTTCACGACACTTTCGACACTTAACGACATCCTCGTATTTCGCGAAAATGTTGTATTTTGAATAACTTACTAAACTTCGCGTTTTTGAGTCAAAAAAAATTAATTCCTTTATTAATCTTACTTTAACGTTGAATTCTGATAAGTGACTTTCTCAAAGGTACAATAACGTCCAATTTAACAAGCACGCAACGACGGAACTATTTTTCAATGAATAACAGCAAGAACCTTATTACATGAAATTTTCGCGATACGTTTATTTCACGATTTCGAGGTGCACATATTTTGCGACAATTAAAATTATGCGATTTCGCGAAAATGTTGTATTTTGAACACTTATTAAACTTCGCGTTTTTCGATTTACACACAATTCATTTCCCTGGCAATGTTACTTTAACGTTGAATTCTGTAAACTGACTTTGTCAAAGGTACAGTAACGTCCAAATTAAGAAGTATGCAACGGCGGAACCATTTGTCAACTTTAACATAATGTGAGTCACTTAATTTTCGCTTGATGACATGTTTGCGACAGTTATTGTTAAGGTAACGTTAATTTTACAATTTTTTTTAAAAAAGGGGAATGTCGCGAAACTTTCCTGTAATATGTTATTCCTTATCGAATATTTTGGTACAGTGGCTAGAAAGGAAACTTGGGAGAGGCTTGATAAGTGATTGACCTTCTTGACCTCCCATAGCAATATTTTCACGAAGTTTACGTTTGCATTCCCTCATCAAAAATTTAAAAGGTCAATCGTCGAGTTCAGAACATCAACTGAGTTAATTTAATATTGATCAACGCCGCTACAGTCTATTTCAGCGATTTAACGCAAAGTGTTCGAATTTTTTCCGCAGACTGTCGTACATGTCAAATACTTTATCGTTTGAAACTATGCACTTAAAAAAGAACTGGTTAAAGTATGCTACATTTGACGAGATAGTACTGAAAAACGTTCCAGGTAGTATTGGCCATTTAATGACTGATCATAACAGAAACATTAAGATTAGTTTCACTATTTTCAGTGTTATTTTTCACCACGAGGAAATCAGGCATACGGTTGTGTTCCGCAGACCGTGATCAGTTCCACGAAAGTGTCTTGCTACTTACTTTCATGGGTAACTTTGTGATCCCAGTGCGTCGTTTGAAAATGTTTAATCAGCTTACATTCTTTGGGTATTGGTTGTCTCTCTGTCCTTGAGCAGAGACTGCAATGGTAAAGACTGCCGTTGCAAGGCGAGGTACAGTTGTCGTCGCCACAACGATCAAATGAAGTTGGAAAGTCAGAGTCGGCGGGAATTATGGAAATATGCCGCGTACAGTTTGCCTGTTAAATAAATTATCGTTATGAAAGCGGCCCTCTAAAGCTGAGAGAAATGAGTGGATTTGAGAAAGGTTGCTAAATAACAAGTAGGTATAACAATTATATCAATAATATCATGGGTGACAAATTACTCCTTAATTTTGGCGCGAAATTTCAGCATTAATTTATAATTTCAGATGTGAAATTATAAAATTGCCATGGCAACATCTGTCACTCGATCAGTGCCAAGATGGCGTCGAGATTCAAGAAAGTTACAAACGATGAAGTTACGGAATTAAAAGAAGCCGCAGAAAACTTAAATACGCGAAAGAGCACAACTAACTGGGTGAGGGTTTTTGACAACTGGTGTGACCTTGAGAAAAACCTGGAGATGATTCCACCTGAGCAGTTGGATAAAGTGCTCGAGCGATTTTACGCTTCCGTGTATAAACAAGACGGAACTGATTACCAACCTGGGTCCCTAAAAGTGATGCAAGCAGCACTTGACCGCCATTTGAAAGAAAAAAGTTGTTCTAAGAAATGAAGGTAAAGGAAAATTACCAAATAAGTCCAGAAGCCTAACCAGAGAGGAAGAAGAAGCTTTGTGAGAAAGCGGGCAGCTTGGAAATTCATCTCCACGGTCACTCCTGAATCCAATGTGGTGGCTGCTCTCGCAGCATTTCGGCCTGCGCTGCTGCCAAGAGCATTAAATGATGAATGTGGAAGATTTCACGCTCAATAAAGACGACAACGGCAACGAGTTTGTAACCTTCGCAGAAAGCCCGACAAAAACAGGCCAAGGAGGTTTACGAGTTCAGCCAAGATCTGTACTACCCAAAATGTTCGCAACTGGTGAAGCACGATGTTCCGTGGCTCTTTTCAAGAGTTACCTGTTCAAGAGGCCTGAAGATTTAAAATTATCGGGTCAGTTCTACTTAGCATGCATCGACAACCCCACCACAACAGACTTATGGTACAAGAAGACCCGAATGGGTAAAAATACCATCAGTAAAATTATGAAATGCATGAAAGAAAACTCACCGTTACAAGATATGTGTCCTTAGAAAAGATTATCCAACCACTCAGTCCGGAAAACGGTGGTCAGAAAGCTCAAGGCTAAGGGAGTTCCAAAATCCGAAATAATAACAATAACTGGCCATCGACAAGAACAAAGCGTTGAAGCCTACGACTCCGGGAACGAAGACGAGCAGCGACAACTGTCTAACATCATTGATGGCAAAGAAATCCACTTAAACCAGACAACCAGTCGAGTTCCCCTTCAGCCGCTAATCCAGTCCACAGCAGCGGTGAGCAGTGGCCATGTCTACAATTTCCACAACTGTAATGTGGTGATCAACCAAGGACATGCCGGACAGGCAAACGCTTCATGCACAACAAGCGGTGATGTGTAATTTGTCCACAATCATGCTCCTTGCACGCTCTGAAGGTGCATTTGTGCATTTTCGCTTGACTTTCAATTAGGCACTTCAAAGCAAACTGTCAAAATTTTATATGGCCTAGTGCAAAATTTTAGTTTCAGGGCATTTCAACGGACGCCGTTGTCATTTCATTCATCAGTTCATGACGAATTAGAGCCAATCATTTAAGAAAGATTTGACAGTTGCCTTAGTTTTGAAACATTATGAACAAGCACGAAGAATTTGAAAGGTATTTTTTTGTGAAGAAACTCAGAAAGTTGCGGACTTAAGCAATAATGTATGCTTTAAACTAAACCTAATGTTCTTGGTTTTCGATATAATAAAACAGTGAAAAAATAACGGTTGTGAGCGTAATTTGTCACCCACGATATTAAAAGGTAATCAAATGGTTTTCTCGTGAAATTAAGAAATAATTTCACTCGCGTTTTGTCAAAATTCGGATAAATTATCAGAATTTTGACAAAACGCGCGTGAAATTATTCCCTAATTTCACTCGTCACCATTTGATTACACATACTAATAATGTTAAAAATATCTATTAAACAAACAAAGTAAAACCAGAAATAACAAAGTTAAATCTAATAACAAGACTTACCTCTGTAGCTTCAGAGACTCCCGATGTTGCCATCAGTAGAAAGTCTTAATTTTATAAATGCAAATTGACGAGGACCTCAGATCGTAGCGCCGTTTTCATTGTGAGAAACATGCAGGGCTGTACTTACTTAAAGAACCTCAGCGGTAAAGAATGTCACAGCTCAGATTGCAGGGAAACGAAATCACCGTAAGATAACAGAACAGATTAAAATGTACGTCACCATTTTTAAGTGTAGGAACGTTCTTTACTGCTCCGCATACTAATGACTGAAACAGGCTAACCTTTCCCTTTTTAAAATAAAAACGCTATCAATTTCGAGAGTGGAAAAGGTGTTCTCTTCTTAATGTCGCCACTTTTTTGACACCATGCATGCATGTAGATCAGCGAAACTAGTTGACCTTTAAAATGAAAATGTACTTTTAACACCCGCTAATAGACCTTTTGACTTGAAGAATGTCAGTGAAGGCCAAGTCTTACATGAAAGGGTGTAAGGGTCTTATGTGATACAATCTTTGTTTTTCCTGTTTTTGCATATCTCTTTTCTCAGGAAAAAAAAACCCGGAAGAACATTGAAAGTTATACGTCTTTCTGCCCTTCCTGTGTAACATCTTTCTTCGGGGCGAGGTGCAATGTAATCGTCTTTTAAAATTCAAATATCCTGTTTATATAGTATGTGTAATGAACCCAACAGATAAAAATGGCACGGAACTGCGCATGTCCACGTCCACCACTGCTACTATGAAGTCATGTAAAGACGTAAACGTAAGGATGAAAAGATTTCATTGATTGTAATCCGGCTTGAGATGCAACATGAAAGCTTGGGTTATTACTGTAGTCTTGCGTTAGGGCAAAGAGATTGTTTGGTTCGGTAGCTGATATTATAATGTAGTCTCGCGCGGAAAGCGCGGGGTTTGATATAGTAGGTACCGTGACAGGAGGTATGTATTGTAGTCTCGCACGAAAAGCGTAGGTGTGATATGGTATGTATGCCATTGAGGCGTATTAAATGGTATATAATCGATATCGTGTGCGTATGTCCTTCAACTGCAGTCACGTTGGTATTAAAATTGTGATCAACCAGATAATTCCAGCATTACATTTCAGTGTATGTTATTTGTTTTTCTTTGGTGGGAGGTTTTAGGTAAACAAAAATTTATCAAATTATCTTGCGCATTGCGTAAACGCTTTTTTCCGGTCGCACCTTGATGGGGATCTCAAAAATGCCTCTGCTATGGAGTTTTAATGTTGTTTCTTGTTTCTTTGTTTGTTTGTACAACTCCCTGAAATCTTCGGTAGCTAGAATAAACGCGAAGGAAAAAGAATTAAGTATCACAACTACAATATGCAGAGTGCTGCTGTTAGTATAGTATTTAAAAGATCTGACCCACGCGAAAGCCGTGTGACCCCACGAGGACAGGAGTGAGGTCAGATAACGTATGTGTCCTGTTACGACCCTGATATATTGTAAATCCACGTCAAAGCGTCTTTTTTCATTTTCTATATATTACTAAATAAATACCTTCAGGCGGCTGGTACTCTGACTCATAAAAATACGCAGCTGAGAGATTGCCCGAAAAATAATTCTTTGGTCAAGAAGCGAAGGTTCGAGAGTTTCACTTAAGTGACCCGATAGTATTGTAGACTCGCACGACAAGCGTGGGGTCTAACATTGTCGGGGCCTGATATTGTAGTCTCGCACGAAAAGCGTGGTGTCTGACATTGTCGGGGCCTGATATTGTAGTATCGCACGAAAAGCGTGGGTTCTCACATTGTCGGGGCGTGATATTGTAGTCCCGCACAAAAAGCGTGGTGTCTGACATTGTAGGGGCCTGATATTGTAGTCTCGCACAAAAAGTGTGGGTCTTACATTGTTGGGGCCTGATATTGTAGTCTCACACAAAAAGTGTGGGGTCTGACATTGTCGGGGCCTGATATTGTAGTCTCGCACGAAAAGCGTAAGGTCTGACATTGTCGGGCCTGATATTGTAGTCTCGAACGAAAAGCGTGGGGTGTCACATTTTCGGGGCCTGATTTGTTGTCTTGCACGAAAAGCGTGGGGTCTGAGATAGAGGGTCTGTTGTGGAGGGTCTGAGGTGGAGGGTCTGAGGTGGCGAGCTTGGGGTCTGAGATGGGGGGTCTGAGATGGGGGGTCTGAGGTGGGGGGCTTGAGATGGAGGATTGAGATCCGGGCCTGAAATGGGGGGCTTGAGATGGGGGGGGGGTCTGAAATGGGGGGTCCCAGATGGGGAAAACGTTCCAAACCCTGATCATCGAGCTCCAAGTCCACTGACCTTCCATCAGTCAGTACTTGTACGATTAGTTCTTTACATCTTCCCTGAGAATGGACTATAGTGAACATAGGCCAGGCGGTTTTGTCCACTGGTTCGGCCACGGTCTCCGTTTCTTCAACGCTGTGGATTCCACCGGGTTTCCTTTTCTTCTTTTTCCTACTTTGTCTTTCGGTGGACGCTTCTCCAGACACTTGAGTACAATGTGGCCAGACTTCTGGCATCCATGGCACTGTGCTTTACGATGAAAACATTTTTCCAGAGAATGATTGGTTTTACCACACCTTAAGCATTCGGGAAAAGTTCCCTTCACTTAATTAACATCATGGGAGGAATCAAGAAATCCTGAGGCGTCTTTTTCCGTTAACTCACTAGCACAGGCTTTCTCCACCGCTGTTTATAATGTCAACTTGTATCTTTGCGATAATTATCGGTTTTGGATCCACATGCTGTGCCAGAGTATCCACGATTTCCGTAAAATTGAACTCCTTCGGTTTCCTTGGCGCTGAAATGGACCTCAACAAAGCATACATTTTACTACCCATTAATGTAAGTATGCTTGGTACACGCTTATCAGTCGGCACACTGTTAACTTCGAAGAACATTTCGAATCGCTCCACATAATGTTTCCAGTCGCTACCCGACGTAAACTCTTCCATACGCCCTAAACACGATGGATGTACCACGATGCTACAATCTTGGACAAAATAAATGAAAATTAAGACCACCCCTCCCCCCATTTCAATGATGAAAAAATTGCCGCGCTTTGCTTGGAGCGTGAGTTCATCATTGATTCGGGGGGGAGGGGTGGTTTTATTTCTCATTTTATTCTGTCCAAGATTGTCCGAAGTCCACATTGATGTTACCAGAGGTTATGTATACTATTTAGATTGTTATCCAGAAGAAAATAGCTGCCGCCGCACGCTAAATAACTGCCAGAAAAAATCCAACTGAATAATGAGTGATTACAATAAATTCATAATACGGGATGTTTTTACTGTAGGTCATGAACTGCATTGATGTCCAATTAAGTATTCATCAATGCGTGTTTATGAGCAGTTATTCCTAAAAGAATTTATTTCTTTAACAAAGTCAGATAAATATTCTATTTTTCTTAGCTCGCGGAAAATTACAATAACCAATACATACATCTACTTGAGCTCGACAACTTCTTTTCGCCAAATATTATTATGGAGTTACTCGCAGTACAGATCAGGCTCTAAAAGTTGTTCCGAAAGCCAATGTGAAGGTTCTGTTGACGAATCAGTGCTCACACAACAACAAGTGAGAAGCGTATATCTTTTAACCTACAGGCAAGCTGATCTGAGCATTTTTCCGGACAAGGAATCATTCGCTTCTGCCGTTTGCAAAGCAGTTTCTGTCAGGAGAAACACAAAAAGGGAGGAACACACTATCACGTGGCAATTAAGCTAGACAGAATCTAATGGTGGCTACCTATTCTCCAATATTTGAGACAGGAGTGGAATGTCAATGTTCACTTCTCAAATCGCCATGTCAACTACTGCAGTGCTTGGCTTTACACAACGAAGGAAGACAAAGAATTTCTCCAGTCATCCAATCATCCAGATTTGGTCAGCTCGGGGCCACCCAAAACAATGTCAGCCAGTAAAGCTTGTGTGAAACGACGACGGGTAGAAACAGGGAATCCATCTAAGGATTCTGCAAGTGAAGAAGAAGAAGGAGGCGGTTCTTCTACTAGTAGAGGGTCGGCTAGAAAATCGGCTAAACAAAGGCGATCTCAGTGTCTGAGCTCTTTTCAAGTGTCTACTATAGTAGTCTCGAAACAAATAATACTGGCACTCGCAAGTGCCCAAAAAGCAGAGGGAAAAACGGATCTGGCCGAATTCATCGTCAACAGAAGAACAAAAGTAGTGGAAGAGGTCATAGCAACTGAGTGGGAAATGGAGGAGGCAAGTGAAGTGTAAGGGAGGAGTAAAGTGTCCAGAATGGAGATTTTGGAAAAGGCCCTAGATAACCCGTGCGACGAAAATTGCAACAGACAGTGGCTGCAGTGTGCCAAACAACTGCTGACATGGTCAGTTCAGAACAGGCACAAAACGCGGAAGGAGTTGGATTATTGCCTCAAATGGTGTCTAATATTAAACAAACTTGAAGTTCTGTGTATTTACGGACATACAAACGCAATAGTTGCAGTCCCATCGTTTCCATATAATTTTACAATGCAAGCACATAACTTATGGTTCCTTCGAGTTTCGATAGCCAACGAATTTATAGCAACAATAGTGACTTCTTTACAAACAAAACAATGGCAGCAAATGGTACAGATTATTTCACGCGATCGAGAACATCTCGGTATAGCATGTGGTTGCTCGTGCAGTGGCTCATCCATTTAAAACTCCAGCGCAAACTTGTCTTCAAAATACTGAATTAACACTTGAAAGTTTTGGAAAATCTCAATGAGTTTTTGCCATCAGGTACCAAATGAACTGAGCAACTTGCTCGCGCAGGTTGCAACTTGCTCGACTCAAACTGCCAACCAAAATACCAATGTTCCGGCGGAAGTTTGCAAAGTTCCCATCAAAAGGACATCCGGTTAGACTGTAGGCTGAAAATAATAGTCAAGGAGCAAGTGTAGTTTTGTGGGAATGTCAAACTGCAAGTAATTCACTCTTCTAGTTGTGTTACTGGGATGACATGAAAAATTTTGGTGGACTCTTGAAACGTACACGAAGCTGTTTTATTGGGATTTTAAAATATGAGATGAATCTCCAACATGAAAACGAGGCTTTGGAACAAAGACCTCTATAACTTGACACTGTTTAAATTAAATTGCTCCAAACTTAGAGGCTATGTATTTATTTATTTATTTCAATTTAATGGCATAATTTAATGGCATATGTTCAAAAAGGAAAGAAAGAGGGAAAAAAGCCATCAGGATAATTTGTAAAAGAGTTACCTGACCCCATATAAAAACAAATCACCTCATAAATGCTACAAAAATTACAAGACTTACTAAAAAACAACTGTGATAATATCTACAATTTTGTTACAAATTTGATAACACTAGCTTTAAACTTGTCAACATTACATGCGGAACGGACCTCAAGAGGCAAAACTGTTCCATTCATTCACAATCCTATAAAAGTAACTGTTTTTAAGAATTTTGTCCTGGCATATTTCTTTTTTAACGATTTAGTATCAAAATGTCTTGGTAAGTAACGGTCCTCTTGGCTATAAAAATCTAAGAATTGAAAAAAGTCAACATGTAAATGGCCATTGAGAGCCTTGAAGGAAGGTAACATCATCAACGAAACGTCTTTGCTCAAGAGTTAACAGATTGAGTTTACATAGACAGACATCGTATGGTTCATTCGATTTTAAAATGAACCTAGTTGCTCTATGCTGAATTCTCTCAAGTTTAACTAAACGTTTGAATGTGTCCTTCCCGGCTTGTGTTTTCTGATGTAATATGCTTCGTACAATCGCAGATTGGCGGGGTCATTTTCACGCATGATTACTTTGACTTCAATGTTGTGGCTGTTGTTGCACTGGTGTGTTGTGAGATGTTTTTTTACCGACGAGTTGTCGTTGCTCAAGTGTTCCTTTTGTTCGATCATGTAGGAATCATGTAGTGCTTCCAATGTACTATTCGCCACAAGCTTTGCACGTGAGCTGATAAATGGTGTTTCTATGTAGGCACAAATTGCTGTCTGCGATGGGGCAGTTTGGTCTGTTGCATTTCCTTTCTGCTGTGTCGTGTGAAAGGGCTTGTCTCGGAGTGTAGGACTTGTAGGCAATTCGCACTGGGATGTTTTCTCTCTTGAAGATTCTCGTGATTTTTCGGTTTAGCCGGTCTGAGATGAACAGGATTTTGAGGTAATGCCACTCTTTTGTCTGTGTTCGGGGGTCTCTTTGGTGTTTCTGCAGGTGTTTAGTTTCATCTATGGTGCATTCTGGATATCCCTTGTTGTCGAAGTCATGGTCCTGTTTGTTAGACGTTATTTGGGTTGAACATCTCTGTTGTATACGCCTCCATTCATTGCGGATGAAGTTGGT